>JAKFQP010001138.1:4494-57920 GCA_023375905.1 Nycticorax nycticorax | reverse complement strand
CGATATACAGCCGATGCCGTGCTAAAGAGCACTGAACCTCCCGGAATATTCGCTCCAAGCAATTCCGGTCAGGGTGTGCCAATAGAATGTCATCCGTGTAATGGATAATGTAACTATCAGGGTACCTTTGCCGTACTGGTGCTATCACGCACTCCACCACCATCTGGCAGATGGTGGGCGAGTTTTTCATTCCTTGCGGCAACACGGTCCACTGGTATCGCTTAGATGGAGCACAAAGTTAATTGCAGGTAGCGTAAAGGCAAAGCGTTCACTATCCTCTGGTGCTAACGGAATAGCAAAAAAGCAGTCCTTAATATCTATAACTACTAAAGGCCACTCTCTTGGAATCATGCTAGGTGACGGCAATCCTGGTTGCAAAGGCCCCATATCCTCTAACACTGCATTAATGGCTCGTAGGTCATGCAACATCTGCCACTGACCTGATCTTTTCTGGATACAAAATACAGGGGCATTCCAGGGGCTCGTGGGTGGTACAAGATGCCCTGCTTCTAATTCTCTCTGTACAATTCCATTAATAGCCTCCAAGTTTTCCAAACTGAGGGGCCACTGCTCCACCCGTACCGGCTTGTCTGTCTTCCATTTCATGGAAATTACCAATCTCTCAGCAGCAGCCCCTATTAAAAAAGCGACTGGAAAACAATTCCCATTTGTGCCAAAGCATCCCTTCCCAAGATTGCAAATGGAACTTGCATCACATATGGTTGAACTCATGCAGATAGGCTCTTCTGCTTCGATTCGTGGTGCTGGACTTGAACTACCTGCGCGCTCAGCACGGAACGCTGCGCCCCCACTCCCAGCACTGGCCCTGAATCCTGGAGCGGCCACTCGGGGGGCCACTCATGTGTCAGAATCACTGTGACATCAGCCCCACTATCTATAAGCGCTACGCATTTAAATTCCTTAGGGCCCTCCCCAGGCCCCAATTGCCCCACTGATATCAAGAGTTCGGGGCGCTTTTGCAATCTCATTAATAGGTTGACGGAGGGAGCCACTGCGGCACCCCTCCCTGCTGTGGGATTTTCCCCATCTCTGTTACCACCTTCTCTTCCTCCAATCTCCCCTCCAGCGCGGTCTGAACGCGGGGTGGGCCCGACCATTGGTACTTGCGCGGTCCGATCGGCCGGGCTCCCTGACCGCGCTGCCTGTTTCTCGGCATAGTACAGCCCCGCGCTAAGTGCCCTATCTTCCCACATCTCCAACACTGCACCCCATCACGACGTCTCGAGGACATTCCAGCAGAAACTTGAGGGCAACCCCTCTTCAAATGCCCTATCTGACCGCAACCATGACAATGAGGCTGTATTGCCCGTTGCAGTGCTGCTACTAAAGGCTGCTGAGCGTGGGCAGTCTCTCGCTCTAAGACATGCCTTATCATAGCTGGAAGGGAGGCATCTGACTGGAGTGTGGCCAAAATCTGCTTGCACTGCAGGTTGGCTTGCGCACGCGCACACTCACATACCAGCGCCTGCTTAGCCACATCTGGCATACTTGTTGACTCAACGGCTTTTTGTAACCGAGCCAAAAAGGCAGTGAAAGATTCATCAATGACCTGAGCAATCTTAACCCAGGGCTGCGGAGGCCAGTCATATTTAGAAACGCTCAGAAAAGCCCTTGCTGCACATTGGCTAGCAGCACTGATTATTTGTCCCCATAAGGTCGCCTGCTGCTGGGGCACCACCCACTGCCCTTCCCCCAGCAGCTGATCTACCTGCACACCAGCAAGAGGATGATTCGGGTTTCCCGCGCTCTCAATTCCCATAGCTTCCGCCTCCCGCCGCATCGCTTCATACCACAGAGCTAGCAGAGGAGGAGGGAGGCACGCTCGAGCTAACTGCTTTGAATCGTAAGGGGGTAAAGGAGTTGCAAAAATAGTCAAGCAGCACCTGCGACCGGGGACCTTGCAATCCCTCCTCAGAAACCGCCTTCTGCAAATCCTTAACTAAGCGGTGATCTAAGGACTCCCATTCCACTCCCCCGCCCGGGCCACCCGAATCGGCATAGCAATCGGAATTTGTTGCCAGTTTACCCCATCCAGCACACATTTCTGAGCCACCAACCGCCAATTCGTGCCTGGTGGGGCAGCTCCCCCTCCCATCGGACCCTCTCGCGCCTGTTGCACAGCCCCCAGCACGGTCTCAATGTCCGCCTCTGCCCCCATCACCAAGCTCCGTAATTTGTCCAACAACTGTCGCATTTCCTCTGCACCCGCACCCGCTCCCCCCGACTCGCCCTCCCGCCCCCCTGGCTCGCCCCCTGACACAAATGAAGAGCCGCTCTCCTCGCGCGGCAAAGGAGGCGGAGTCGGCATGGAAGCACAGGGTCCTACAGGCGCCTGCTCCGAGGCACTCAAATACGCTGGCGGGGCAGACGGCAGCCACGCGGGCATCGGGGCAACAGGCTCTTCCTTCGGCGCCACAGGCTCTTCAGGTCCTACATGATGGATCGGCTTCCCTGGAACCCAGTCAAGATCCACATTCGCTGCATTCGGAGTGTCCCACAGGCATCCTGGAGGGCGGACTGGGAACGCACACGGATCCTTGTTCTCTTCATGCTCCCTGCTGTCCCACTCACTCTGCGTCACCTGCTCAGTGGTTTTAGGCACCGGAGCCTCGTCTTTAGTCTCTACCCGAAGCGCTTGCTGAGCGGCCAGCCAGACCCGCATCATCTCGGCTCCCTTCTGCAAAGTTCTCTCAATCGACCCCCACATCCCAATATGAGCAGCAACTTCTTTGGAGCCAGCTTTTCCGGCTTCCAAAAGTTCTTTTTGGATTTCAGTCCATTTTTGTGTATTTAAAACCTCACTAGGAGTATTAAGTACTAAACGCCGCAACAACCATTGGATGCACGTGGCCGTGGGTTTAGAATGTAGTTCTTCACCCACTTCTCTCGCCACCGCCTTAAGTACCTTGGTAACAGTGTCCTCTACTGTCCACGCCATTCCCTGGCAAGCCGGCCGCTGCCCGTCCCACAAGCAGCTGATCACATCGGGGTCACCACTTGTTGGTTCTTGTATCAACTTTAAGGTTACCCGAAGGATCATGCAGACACCCTGCCGTCTGCGGGTCAAGGAAACACATCATACACAGTATGGATGCTCCAAGTGACGCAGTTTATTTTCGAGCTCTAAACTTTATAGCAAAGCCACACCCCAGTCCTGCCAGTCACTGTGTGGTCACGGTGACATCCCCTTGCTCCTCCTCTTCTTAACCTTGCGGTCATCCCGCAGGGACACGTCCCCAGCCCCGGAGTCTTGCTCGTTCCCAGCAGCATTTTCTCTCTCCTCTCCAGAATGCATGCTGTGTGGCCGGGCAGAGGCTGACCCGGACATCTGCGGCTGCAAAAGAGTGAGGAAAGGGCTCTGTGCCCACACGTATTGCCTGGTGAGTTCTCCCAGGGTTCCCTCCAGCTTTCTGCCAGCAATGGTCCCTTCCTTGCTGACCTAACGACCCCTCGGCCATCTCTGCTCTGCAGTTCCTTGCCAGCGGGCTTTTTCCTCAAGATAGCAGGAACGGGTTTCTCCTTGAGGACACCAGGCGCGCAATCCAGGAGGCAGCCCAGAAGGTGAGGACCTGGCAGGAGCAGGGAGGTTTGCACCAGCAGAGGCTTGAGGGAGCTCCTTCTGGACCCTGAGAAAGAAACCCCAACCCTTCCACCGTCCCTGGCACAAACGCCTGCTCCCAGCAGCTCCACAGCAGCTCCGGCACAGGCAGAAGCCTCCATCTGCGGGGTGCGAGCCAGCAGTGCCACAGCCGGCGCCCTGCCCGGAGGCGTGGGGCCGGCCATGCAGGCCCTGAGCCTGCCGCTGAGGGCACTGCTGTGCTCTTTCCAGCGCTGCTTCGTGTGCGGCGAGACGGGCGCCGCCATCGCCTGCCAGGAGAAGGGCTGCAACCGCAGCTTCCACCTCCCCTGCGCCTCAGAGGGTGAATGTGTCACCCAGTTCTTCGGGCTGTACAGGTAAGGGCTGCGGCCCTCCCACAGGAGCCTCCTCACCTTCCAGCCCCCTCCTGCCAGCAAGTGGGGAACCCCCGGGACACTTCCCAGCAGCCTGCCACAGCCACAGCCCGAGCCCGCACAGGGTCTGGGGCTCCTTCACAGCTCCTCTGCCCTCCCCGCCATCGCAGGGGAGGGACTCAGCACTCCCCACCTCACCTCGCCCACCCCTCCCATCTTCCCCCCAGGTCCTTCTGCTGGCAGCACCGCCCAGAGCAGGCAGTGCAGGCCACTCCAGAGCAGAACAGCACCTGCATCATCTGCCTGGAGCTCGTGGAGGACAAACCGTCCTACCGCACCATGGTGTGCCCAGCATGCCGACACGCCTGGTTCCACCGGAGCTGCATCCAGAAGCAGGCTATCCACGCTGGCGTCTGCTTCCGCTGCTTGCATTGCCAAAACCAAGACCAGTTTGTGATGGACATGCTCACCATGGGGATCCGAACCTCCAAGAGGTTGGTTTTTCTCTTGCCACCTCACAAGGCATCAGGCGCAAGCACGGTGCCATGCCAGGGACTTCCCTGCCAGGCCTGGCCTTCTGCTGTCTGTGCCCTGACTCTTGTCCTCAGCTTCATGGAGGAGCTGGGAACGGGGTGCGGGCGGAAGAGCCAGGGATAGCCGGGATCTGCCTGATGCTGGGGCAGCAGGGCCTCAACACCTTCCCTTCCTTCTCCAGCAGACAACCCTCATGGGAGAGCGACCAAGCATTCGGACTGCTGTATGAGAGGCACAGCCGCTGCAACGCCAGCAAGTGCCTTTATCCGGGAGGCAGGGAGCAGGCAGAGGAAGAGGGGTGAGTTGCCAAAGCAGCAGTCCAGGGCTCTGCACGGGATCTCTGTCTCCCCACGGGTGCCAGGAGGAAGGACTAAGAACAAGGGTTGTGCTGGGCAATCCCTTGCTTGCACCACTTTCTCCTCACAACCAGCACCCCACGTGCTTCCACAGGCCCTGGACACTGCTCCTGTGCAGCTCCTGCGCTGCCCAAGGCACCCACCGACGCTGCTCCTTCTTGAGGAACGGCACAACCACCTGGGAGTGCGACTGCTGTGCTGGCCTGGGCACCGGTGAGAGGCAAAGCACTCGGGTGCTCCTGCGCTGGGGCCAGCCTAGGCCTGGGAGTGGGGGTGCAGGGTGGGTTTAGCTCCAGGAGGGCTGTGGGCACCACCATGGCCTCTCCTGCCCCAGGGCTGGGTGGCCGTGCTGCTGACCTTCCTGCCTCCCCTCACAGCCTCTGGTGACAACGCAGAGCTTGCGAGCCCCAGCACTACCAGTCAGGGGGCATCAGGGCTGTCCCATGGCTCCCTCGTGTATGAGAGCAGCAGGCCCAGCACCATCACCCAAGCACCGCTGGGGCCATCTTACAGCTACCCAGCACCTGAAAGCAGCAGCTGCTCCAGTAACCCTGGGCCAGACTGGATCCGATACCGCTCACGGTTACAACATCGGGCCCAAAAGCCATACAGCCGGCCTGGAAAACACCATGGGACCAGCTGTGGGCCAGTCCCAAGCAGTGAGCCCAGCAGCACCAGCACTGCCTGGCAGACAACATTGGGGCTGTTCCTTGGTGCTCTGGGCCTGAAGAGGAGCAGCTCCAGCTCTGCCAGGCAGCCGTCATCGGGGCTGACCTGTGGTGCTCTGGTGCTCGAGAGCAGCAGCCGCTCCAGCCACCTTGTGCCAGACCGGATCCATCATCGATCAGGGTTAGAATGTCGGGCCCAAAAGCCATACAGCCAGCCTGGAAGGTGCTGCTGAGCGGTCATGTGCCAGCCCAAGTGCTGGCCCCCGTCTCCCCCACAATAAAGCTGGCTGCTCATCTCATCTGTCTGGGAGAGCCCATGCTCATTTGTCAGTCTTCCTCCTCTGCCTTTCTCAAGGGGCAGCGTTAGGGCACAAGACTGGGGAGCTGTCTTCTCCCCCAGGGTTGGCAGTGCCTTCTCCAGACGGTCCTCCCTACAGGCTGCCCTTGGCCAGCCACCCGGCCATGTGCTTCAGGCCTTGCTGGCCCCGGGAGGCTGCTGTTGAGTGTCCCTACGCAGAAGCACTTTCCCCCGCTGGGATGTTCACACCCTCCCACCTGAGCCCTGTCTGCACCAGCAGTCTCTGCTCCTTCCCCACTCCCCTCCAACAGCTCCTCCCCATCTCTGGGTGCAGCTCGCCAACCCCAGGCTGCTCCTTGCCTAAGATGCCCTGACTGGGCCCCAGCGCCTTGGCATGTCCCAGGGAGTGGCGTAGCCTTCACAAATCCAGCTGAAGCTCAAGAAGTTTTCTGCCAGGGGAGTTGCTGTGGCACTTACATCACTTGGCAAGGTCTGCAATTTTTCTTGGGTTCACCTTGGTTTCTGCTCACCATGCGATTGTTGGCAAGCGTAGAATTTGCTCAGCCTGTGCTCCTGTTGAATCGCCTTGTTGCTTTTTGTCACAGAGCGCTTTGTCAGACCACTGTCTAGGGAACGAGGTTTCCAGCAATGGTTCACTATCTGGATATCCAGAAAGAGAAGAGGGAATAAGGTTACATTTTTAAGCTGGATGGAAACAGCAGCTTGACTTTATTAAATGTCTTGGCACATGTCAGACCAGCTCTGAGAGCATCCTCTGCCTTCTAGTGATACTGGGTAAGGTCACAAATCTTTAGTCTCGTGCTAGTGTTTTCACCTGCAAACACTTCCATGTGTTTCCTCCTACATCTGCTTTTGTCCCTGTGTGAGGGGTTGACCCTGGCTGGATGCCAGGGGCCCACCAAAGTCGCTCTACCACTCCGCTCTTTAACTGGACAGGGGAGAGAAAAGTAGATCAAAAGGCTCGTAGGTCGAGGTAAGGACAGGGAGAGATCATCCACCAGTTACTGTCGTGGGCAAAACAGACTCGATGAAAGTAGTTTAATTTATTAACAATCAAATCAGAAAAGGACAGGACAAAAAAAACCCTAAATCTTAAACACCTCCCATCTTCCTGGGCTTAACTTCACTCCCCATTTTCTCTGCCTCCTCCCCTCCAGTAGAACAGGGGGATGGGGAATGGGAGCTGGGGTCAGTTCATCCCACGCTGTCTCTGCCGCTCCTTCCTCCTCAGGGAGATGACTTCTCACACTCTTCCCCTGCTCCAGGATGGGGGCCTCCTCATGGCAGACAGTCCTCCTTGAACTGCTCCAGCGTGGGTCCTTCCCATGGGGTGCAGTTCTTCACAAACTGCTCTAATGTGGGTCCCCCACGGGGTAACAACTGCCAGAAAACGTGCTCCAGCATGAGCTTCCCGCAGAGTCACAGCCTCCTTTGGGCACCCCTTGCTCTGGTGGGGGGTCCTCCCCAGGCTGAAGGGGGAGATCTGCTCCCCCATGGGCCTCCCTGGGCTGCAGGGGGACAGCCTGCCCCACCATGGGCTGCACCAGGGGCTGCATGGGAATCTCTGGCACCTGCAGCACCTCCTGCCCTCCTACACTGACCTGGGGGTCTGCAGGGCTGCTCCTCTCACATATTCTCACTCCTCTCTTTGGCTGCAAATGTGCAGGATTTTCCTTTTTTAATTTCCTTTTCTTAAGTATGTTATCACAGAGGCATTACCACTGCTGCTGAGTGGCTTGGCCTTGGCCAGCAGCCGGTCCATCTTGGAGCCGGCTGGCACTGGCTCTGTCAGCATAGGGGAGGTTTCCAGCAGCTTCTCACAGAAGCCACCCCTGTAGCTGCCCCCACTACAAAACCTTGCCACACAAACCCAATACACCAACACAGGTAACTGTAGGCTCAACTGGAGCCACTCTGAGAGACCAGGCAACATCTGGGGACATCTTCTTGGAGCTTGTGGGGAAATTCCTTTGGCCAACTGAAATGACAGCACATGCCAAAATTTAGGGCAACTGAATATTTTACTTCTCAGTATGTTCAGGGCTTCATCACCCCTAACAGTAACTTAGAAAGACAGACGCCTTCGTCCCCTCCCTGTGTCCCTTGCTCCTTCTCTCCCCAACTTTTATTACTGAGCACTATGTCCTTTCCACTGTCCCCCTTCTCAGGAGCATGCTGGGATTTCCTCCTTTCCCTGAAGTCCTCCCAGACAAACAGGGATGTGGCATCTGCCCAGTCCATTTGCCATAAGGTGAAAAAGTTTTGACCATGAAGAGGAAAGAAAAATCTGCATCTGCAGGAGCAAAAGAGCAGCCACACCTCAGTTTCGGAGATGCCCAAAGCTGCCCTGAGCCCCAGCACCCCCAGCACCTGGACATTTGCTTGCCCTGAAGCCCTGTGGGGCCTGCCTCCCTGGGGAGTCCCAGGGACAGACAGGAGGGACAATGGGCAGCCCCTGTGAGGACAGTGACGGGGGCTCCGTCCTTCCTTCTGGCCACAGGAGGATGCCCTGGGCCACGCCAGCACAGGGTGTCTCTCCTTCTCACCACCCAGGGGGAAGGTGAGGCCTGAGGAAGGCCCTTGGTGCTGGGCTCAGCACGGGCGGGGGGGCCGGGGGCAGAGCCCCATCTCCTGCCAGGCCCCGGCCTGGCCCATGCCAGTGGCTCCCATCATGCAGCTCCTCCTGCCCCGGGCTGTGGCTGGAGCAGACAAGCCCACGGTTTCATACAGACTTGCTGGCCCCGAGCAAACCCAGGGCACCTCCACTCCCTTCTCCTCCCCTCCCCTCCTGTCATGGCCTGCCCTGTCCCCTCCCCTTCTCCCTCCCTCCCCGACTAGGCCCCATGAGGAGCGAGGGAGGGCAGAGCTGTGCATGCCCCTGTGCTGCTGAGAGAACAGCCCCGGCTGCCATGGCCCTTCCTGAAGGCCGTCTCTCCGCGGGCCCAGTGTCCCGCCTGCCTGAGGAGCGGCTGCGGCGCCAGGGGGCAGCGGACGCAGGGCAGCACTGGGAGGAGAGGCCTGGGCTGCCTGGGCTCACCTGGCAACAGCCGCGCCATTGGCTGTGGCTGAGCCAATCAGCAGAGCCAGAGGTAGCCTGTCAGTCACAGCCAGCCTGGGTGGGGCTGGAGGGGTCAGAGGCTGAGGGATCTGAGGAGAAATGGCTGAGAGCTGGGCGGGGGGCAGCCGGTGCTGGGGCTGGGGGGACTGCAGGAGCAGGGATCTCCCAGCCTGGACAGGCCTGGGGGCAGGGAGACCCAGAGGCCTGACCACCCACTGGCCCCACCATGGCCCAGAAGTTTTCTCACTTTTTCCCTTCCCAAGGTCCCCCCATCCCACCACGGGGAGCGAGCAAGCAGCTGTGGGGGGCTCAGGCACGGGCTGGGGTTAAACCCCAACAGCCCTTTCCCCACCCCTTATGCCACACCAATCACATCAGGCTCCGCTCCTGCAACATCCAGTGCATCCTCATTGACGTGTGGAAAACAGACTCCACAATCTGTAAGACTGTAAAGTAGGTATGCTTATCTAGCGCTGCGCAGCACGGGGGGTAGTCCCACCAAAGTCGTGCGCACGCATGTGGTAGCTTGCCTTGTAGTTATACAACAAAGTGTTACATATACACAAGATTCCCAAATATGCCTATGCATATGCATGACTTGTCCCTGCTTCGTCTTAAAATTAGCGCCAAGAAGTCGAAAGTCCTCCCAACTGCGCTTGCGCAGTGTCTCCTCGTGGTGGTCGTGAGGGTTGTGGGGGATGAAGGCCGATGACTCCTCTTCGCTAGTAACCCCTTGTTCTTGCGCAGACTTAGTTGCTCCTTGGCTCTTGTCGAAACAACAGGGTTGGTTTTAGCTGGTTCTCAAGGAAATTTCTCAGTTCTTACCAAGAACTTGTACAATAGACAATAGTGAGCACATTTTAAGCAACATCTTCTCTACTAGGATCCCCTTTTCATCATGAACCACCACACCCCTTCCCATCCCCTGATGTAACACACAGGCACCGTTCCCTTGGTCTGTGGACCACCCATGCAAATCAGCCCTAAAGTGCCCACAGAATGGCCGCTCAGTCCGTGCCTTTGGGCTCCGTCGGTCCCGCTCAGGGCAGGAGGGGCGCTGCGTGGCCTGGAGTTCCTGGGCACCACAGCCAGCTGGGGTCACAACCCATAGGGTTTTCAGGGTCCCAAGCACCATTTCTAGCACCCAGCCCACCCTTTCGGTGCCCAAAGCCTCCGTTTTAGGGCAGAAATCCCCATTTTCAGGGTCCCTACCTGCCTTGCATGACCCATCGCCTTTCCTCAGGGCCCGCGGCTCCATCCTGAGGGCCCAAACCCCAAGGGCAGAGCCGGGGGCACAGAGGCCTCTGGGGAGCCGGGGGCCCAGGACAGCCAATCGCATTTGAAGAGGCGGGGTAAGGCTGGTGATTGACTGTAACCAGGCAGCCAATCAGGGGAAGGGTGGGCACACTGGGGGGGATGTGACACCTCAGGCAGCCAATGAGAGAGAGCATCACCGCAGGGCAGGGCGGGCCCAGACCAGGGCGGAGTCACAGCCCAGGCGGCCAATGGGAGGTGCTCACCTCGGGTGCAGGGCGGGCACTGCAGCCCCAGAGCCTGCATGGCTGCGGGCCAATGAGAGGCAGCCTCACCTCAGGGGAGCAGACTGACAGCCCTGCCGGCCTATGGCGGTGAAGGGCGAGGGGAGAAGAGGGCGGGCTGTGGCGGCAGGCAGGCCGAGCTGTGGCCTGGGCGAGGTGGGGCCTGCGTGGAGGCTGAGCTGTGGCCGGCCCAGGCCCAGGGCCCCTTTCCCCCCCAGCGGGCCCCGTGGGGAGCTGAGCCCCATGTGTGCTGCCGGGGCGGGAGCAGTGCAGCGCCCTGGGGGTGCCCAGCTCTGCCTGGTAGCGAAAGGGCCGGTCAGGAAAGTGCCTGAGGCTGAGCCTGGGGTGTTGGAGAGGCGGCCTTGTGCATGTGGAGCGCTGGGGGCTGGGGGGAACCTTCCCCACATCAAGCCCAGCCTGAGTTAACACGGTAAGCCTTTGGACATTCTAAGCCACAGTTCCCAGTTACCCTTGGTCACTGCCATCCTCGCTGGTTCTGCGGTGCCCGTCTGCACTTAAAGTGACAGCGTCCTCTTTTACCTGTGTGTGTTCTGTGAGGAGGGGGCTTTTGTCAGCAGGGGCTTTCTGTACCCGAGGGTGGATCTTTTGGTATTACAGTGAGGGTAGAATGAGCTCCTTGGCAAGGCTGAAGGTTTCTCGCGTCTCTTACCTGTTTGTGCATACCAAGAGTTTAAAAATTGCTCAAGCAAGCACAACATAACTACCGTCAATGTTAGAGCAGATTTTTTATTTTTCTCCTTTCTCTCTTTTAGCCTTGTTCAAGGCATCCAGTCTCAACTGACAAGAAGCCCTCCTGACTGATATGGCAGGAAGTGAGACAGTACAGGAGCACAGCCAGGAGAGCCGTGAAGGCAGCAGCTGAAAGCCGGTGCCTCCTGCATACGAGGTGGGCAAGTGTGGGCTGGGGAGCGGGAGGGCTCTGCTGCTAACGTGGGGAGAGGCGTTTGAGCCTTTCCAAAGGGCCTTTGTGATTGCTGTGAGCTGGGGCCCTGTGATGGTGATTGTAAGGCCGTCAGCCTGCAGCTCTGCAGCAGCTAACACTACCGCTGAAACAGTTTGGCTCGTGATGCTGCTGTGTCTCTTTCATTCTGGGTACTCATTTCCTTGAGCTAGAATTATTTCTTTGCAGTTAGGTGAGGAGGATGCTGATGCCTTCTGATTTCTCTTTGTTCTCCTTGTCTTCCTCATTCTTCTGTTGCCTCCAGTTACCTCCCCTCATTATGCCTCCTCATCCTTCTCCTCTTGTTGCTTCCTTTTGTCCTGTATCCTTCTGTTGCCTCCTGTTTCCTCAGGTTGCCTTCCATTGCTCCTTTTCCTGTTCCCTCCTCCTCCTTCCTTCTCTTCTCTCTTCCTTTCTTCCTTTCTTCCATTCTTCCTTCCTTCCTTCCTTCCTTTCTTCCTTCCTTCCTTTCTTTCTCTTTCTTCATTTCTTTCTCTCTTTCTCTCTTTCCCTCTTTCTCTCTTCCTGTCTTTCTTCCTTCCTTCCTTTCTTCCTTCCTTTCTTTCATTTCCTTCTTTCTTTCTTTATTTCCCTTCTTTCTTCCTTTCTTCCTTCCCTCCTTCCTTTCTTTATTTCTCTCTTTCTTTTTTGCTTTATTTCATTTTTTCTTTCTTTTTTTCTGGACACAGCAGCAGCCTCTTCCTTTGTATTCGGCTGGAATTTTTTTTAAATTATTATTATTTCTTTCTTTTTTCTGTGCTTATACATTCTTTCTGAGGGCAACAGCGTTTTCTTTCATCTTTGGCCAAGGTTGTTTTTTTTTTTGACTCTCTCTTTCTTTTTTCTTCGCTTATACATTCTTTCCATCGGCAGCAGTGTCTTCCTTCATCTTTGGCCAGGGTAGGTTTTTTTATTTCTTTATTTTCTTTCTTTCTTTTCCTTCTATGTTTTTTTTCTTTTTTTCTTTATTTCTTTCCTTCTTCCCTTCTTTCTTTCTTTCTTTTCCTTCTATTTTCCTTTCTTTCTTTTCTTTCTTTGTTTGTTTCTTTCTTACTTTCCTTCTTTCTTTCTTTCTCTCTCATTTTTTCTTTCTGCACTCACTTTTTCATTCTTTCCGGCGCCGTCTTCTTTCCTCTTTAGTCTAACTTTTTTGATTTTTTTCTTTCCTTCATATTTCTTTCTTTATTTAATTTATTCTTTTTCTTTTTGTTCTTTTTTCTTTCTTTCCCTAACTTAACCCTAAACTCTAACACTAACCCTAACGCTAATACTAACCCTAATACTAACCCGAACCCTAACGCTAACTCTGACTATAATCCTAACCCTAACCCTTACTCTAAAAATAACCCTAACCCTAAATATAATCCTAACGCTAACCCTAAACATAACGCTAAAAATATCACTGAAAATAAGCCAATCAAGAAAATAAGCCTAACCCTAAAACAAACACTAAAAATATCCCTATAAATAAACCTAACCATAAAAATATCCTTAACCATAAAAAACCCTAAGAATAAATATACAAGTAACCGTAAATATATCCCTAAATATAAGCCTAACCCTAATAATAACCCTAAAACTAGCCCTAAAAATATCTTCCCGAAAAATAACCCTTAAAATATCTCTAAAAATAGCCATAACCCTTAACAAAACCTTAAAAAAATCCATAAAAGTAACACTAAGCATAAAGATAATTCTAAACCTAACCCTAAATTAATCGCAACACTAAAAATCACAAATAACTGAAAAAAAGCATTACCATAACTTTAAACATAACGTGAACACCAACACTAAGTCTAACCCCTTACCCTACCTTAACCCTAATACTAACCATAAACAATACTAAAAATAAAAATATCCCTAAAAATAACACTAACACTAAAAATAACTGTAAACCAGTAAATAACCCTAAGTGTAAAAATAACCCTAAACCTTACCCTAGCCTAGGTTGAGCATTTTGTTCTGTCCCCTTTGGTGTGGGAGAAATTGCCAGACATTCGCCGTTTTGGAGCTGGGTTTCGGTCATGGACTTGGGTGCCCCTGAGTTTGAATGCTTGAACTTTGAGCAAGTAAGACAAGCACACAGGCCCAGGGTTTGTGGGGCTTTTGGTAGCTTACAGGGGCATGGGGCGGCCCAGCCCCAGCTTTGGGTGGATGAAATCCCTGAACATTTGCAGTTTTCCTTTGAGTGCCAATGTTGGGCCCTGGAGGAGAGAAGAAAGCCCTGAGCCCCAGGCTCTGTGGGGCTTTTGGGAGGGTAGGCTGTCCCACTGAATCATGGGTCCAGCTTTTGGCTGTGGCTGCTTTGGTGTGGGAGAAATCCCTGGACGTTCGCAATTTTCGAGCCCGGGCTGCGGTTCAGGTGCTGGTGCCATTGATGGTGAACCTCAGGCCCTTGTGTCCGGCGTCCACAGACGAATCCGATATTTCCCCATTTATTCTAATCTTAATTTGTATTTTACCCTTAATTTTCTGTCAATCCCCCTCTGAGTGGATTTTCCTCATCACACAACGATGGCATCCTCTTACACCCCCCCCCCCCCAAATTTAAATGTCAGATTCACCTCAAGTTTGATTTTTTTAGGATGTTTTATGGCCTCAGCCAGCTCCACACCAAGTTCACCTAAAAAAGGGTGAAAGGAAAGCCCGATTTAATTACAATTTTTTTTTTTTCCCCAACCAATCCGCAGTAAAGGGTACACTGGTTGGGGGGTGGGGAGGGGGGGGTTGGAGATGCTGCATCTGGGGCAGATGTGGCTGGATGGGTATGACTGCCCCTCTGTAATGGCCCCAACTTGTGCAATATTCAAGTGCCCGCAGGGGGAATTTGGGCTTTTGGGGGTGGGAAAGCAGCAACCTCGGCTGGTGGGGGACTGGGGGGCCGCTCCCCGTCCCCCCGACCCGAGCACCCAAAGGTACCCCAGAGGAGGCAGGAACCCACCTATTTTTTTTATTGCATTCCCCTAAAAAGGAGGAAGAAAATGAAAATGAAAATAATACAAAACTATTGGTCGGCATCCAACAAATTGCCCACAAATGGGCGCCAGTTTTTCTGGGGGGAGGAAAATTTCACTCACCAGCACAGGGATCCCGCGATTCCTCTGCAGAAATTAAAAAAAAAAATAAAAATAACCCACGGATTTTCCCTTTGCACCCTCCGGATTTTCCCTTTGCACCCCTCAGATTTTCATGTTGCCCCCAAACCCCCCCAGAAAAGCCCCAAATCACTTTTGCGTGAGGAATGCCAACAGCTTACCGAGCTCAGCCATCAATTTTCCTTTAAAATGAAGAAAACAAATTTGATTTTAATCGTTGCTTTTCCTTCCTGAGGAGGCCTTGGAGGGGTGGGGGGGAGCATCATCTTACATGGGCAGTTACCTCACACCTCTTAATTCACTTTTTTTTTTAGATTGAATTAATTGATGGGATTTTGACCAAAATGCTGCACCCAAACGGGAGCGGCTGCTAACCAGCAGCCCCCGGGATCGCAATGCGCAGAAAATAAAAACAGCCGTTTACTGATGGTGATGTTCTGGTTTCCTAAAAATAATGAGGAAAAGAAAGGAATAGAGGGGAATAAACCCCGGAGGCCCCAAACTGGGCACAGGGAGAGGCTGAAACTGGGTGCCGGGAGAGGCTGAGATTGGGTGCGGGGGGGAGAGGACAACATTTCATGCGTGGAGGGGCCTAATTTCACGTGGGGAGAGGCCCAAACTGTGTGTGGGGAGAGGAAGCCAAAATTTTGTGTGCAAAGAGGCCAAAATTGGGCGTGGGGAGGGGCCCAAATTTCACACAGGGAGAGGCCCAAATTTTGTGCAGGGAGGGGTGAAATTTGGCACAGGGGGAGGAGGTCCAAATTGGGTGCGGGGAGGGGCCCAAATTTCACGCGGGGAGACAAGGCCCAAATTTGACGTGGGGAGGAGGCCCAAATTTCGTACAGGGAAGGGCCCTAATTTGGTGTGGGAAGAGGCCCTAATTTTGCGCAGGGAGGGGCCCAAATTTCGTGCAGGGAGAGGCCAAAATTTTGCATGTGGGGAGAAGAGGCTGAAATTTCACGTGGGGAGAGGCCCAAATTTCGTGAGGTGAGAGGAGGCCCAAATTGTGCACGGGAGGGAAGAGGAGGCCCAAATTTCACGTGGGGAGGGGCCCAAATTTTGTGCGTGCGGAAAGGCCCAAATTTCATGCAGGGAGGGGCTGAAATTGGGCGCGGAGAGGGGAGGCCCAAACTTGGCGCAATAAAACAAAGCTCCAAGGTCAAATTGTGCATATCAAATGGAACCCAATGTAACTCAGTAATTTAGGCCGGAGCATCTGAGCTTTTCCTCTGAGACTCCGTGTATTTTCTCCCCAAAATATTCTAGAAATGTATTTATTTGAATTAATAATAAAACAATTTGGGGATGGTGAGCACCAGCCCAGTGGGTTTGCGGGGCTCCCACTCCCCCAAGAGGATACATTTCTCCAAGACACACAACCAAACTTACGGATTTCCGACTCCCAGCCCTCTGAGAATGCAAAAAAAAAAAAAAAAAAAGAAAACCAAAACCAAACCCCAACACGCAACAAAAAAACCCTACATTACAAATTATCACAAATTATCGCAATTTTTTTTCTGCAGGATTTCGCCAAACCTGCTGCCCTCAAAGCCTCACCTCCCACGCTCCTTTGTTTGCCAGCTGTTACTTTTAGAAAATTTGATTTTGATGGGTTACAGCTGCCCTGGGCTTGGCAGAATTTCTGCTCAAAGGGGTGGAAAAAGCCATTGCTGGAAGCAAATCAGCTGGGGGCAGCACCTGTTGTCTGTCTGCTGAATTTTTTGGCGGGGGGGGCGGGTGGGGAATCTGCACTCACCCAGCAGCTCTGTAAGGCACCCTTAAAAAAAAAAAAAAAAAAGTTTCAGTTTGAAGCAGAGGTTTTTTTAAAATCAGAATTTTTGTGGATGAGCCCTTTATAACAAAGTATTTACAGCACGGGAATCGTTAGTGCTGCTACAGGATTAGCCCCATTTACTATTATTCCCATTTAATTTACAATTAATTATTCCCATTTAATTTACAATTATCCCTACTTACAATTATCGCCATTTAATTTACAGTAATTCCCATTTAATTTACAATTATTCCTATTTACAATTATTCCCACTTAACTTACAAGTAATTATCCCCATTTAATTTACAATTTTCACTATTTACAATTAGCCCCATTTAATTCACCATTATCCCCAATTAATTTACAATAATTCCCATGTAATTTACAATTATCCCCATTTAATGTACGATTATCCCTATTTACAATCATCCCAAATTAATTTACAATTACTTAATTTACAGTTATCCCAAATTAATTTACATTTATCCCCATTTAATTTAAAATTATCCCCAATTACGAGGAATTTCCCCTGGGCAGCCCCAACCCCATTTCACAAGGGACTCACGGTAAAACCACAATTTTCATTTCCCCCACCCCCCTTCCTCTTAAGCAAAACAGCCTGGAGCATCCTAGCCGCAAAATATTGTTTTCCCCTCCCTGCACACAGCTTTTGCTGGGAATTTCTGCAGGAACCCTCACCTACTTTTCAATTCTCAACACGGAATTTTTCAACCAACGGCTACTGCAGGATTTGGGGGCAGCACGGGACACCCTCAACCCCTGGAGCAGGGGCGACGCTTACTTATCTCCATCTAATTTTCCCCTAAAAGGAAAAAACAAAAGGGAATAAATCAAAAGGAGCTGGCCCTTGTGGCCTTGCGCTGTGTCCCTCTCTTCCTCCTGCAGGTGTTGGGGGTTTTAATTTTATTTTTCAAATATTTTTGATTTTTAAAATTAAATTTATTTTTAAAACTTTTTATTTTAAAAAATTTTTATTTTTAAAACTTTTTATTTTTAATATTTTTATTTTTAGATTTTAATTTTTTTCCAATTTTCTTTTTTCAATTTTCTTTTAAATTTTATTTTAAATTTTTTTTAAAATTTCATAACAGGAATTTCGTGATGTTTGTGTATTCCCAATGATGTCAGAGGTGATGAAATGCATGGGTTTAAATGCTCACGGTAAAAAAAAATTAAACTTACAGTTTTCTGCAGCAGTCCCCTAAAAATCAACATAAAGAAATGAAATAAATAAATAAATACATTAAATCAACAGAAATAAATGAAGTAAACAGAAAGCAATAAACAGGAATAAATCAACAGAAAGAAATTAAATCAACAGGAAGAAATGAAATCAACAGAAAGACGTGAAATAAACAGAAATAAACAAAGAAATTAAATAAATGAAATTAATAAAAAGAAATTAAATAAACATAAAGAAATCAACAGAAATCTATGAAATAAACACAAATAAATAAACACAAACACAAATTAAATCAACAGAAATAAATTAAATAAACAGAAATAAAAAGGCTTTATAGCCTTTCAGTATAGGCTATAGCTATCAATATAGCCACCAGCACCTGGGCCCTGTGCTTCTCTTCTCCTCTTAAAGGCCAAACGTTCCAATTCCCTGATGACAAAAAAAATCTTACCCAGGCCACCTACAAAATTGTGAACATCCGTCGACTTCTCCCACACCAAAGGGGGCAGAACCCCAAGCTGGAGCTGGGCCTCTCCATGCCGCTGTAAGCTACCAAAAGCCCTGCAAACCCTGGGCCTCTGCGCTTGTCTTACCTGCTCAAAGTCCAAACGTTCGAACTCGGGGGGCCCCAAAGTCCAGGACAGAATCCCAGCTAAGAAGTTGTGAACCTCCAACGACATCTCCAACAGAAGTTGAGGTGTGGGTGGGTGGGTGTGGTTGTGTGATGTGACACACACCCCCGGGGTCACCCGAGGTCAAAGTTGGGGGGGGTGTGTGACATGACACCCCCCCCCCGGAGTCACCCGAGATCAAAGTCGGGGCCCGGTACAGGGGGAGTGTGTGTGTGACAGTGGAGGCCACTCCCCACCCCAGGGATCACCCAAGGTCAAATTCGGGGGCTGGGGGGGCTGGGTCAGGTGATGTCAAAGGCCCCCCCCCCTCCCCTGGTGGTCACTTGAGGTTAAAGTTGGGGCCCGGGGGCTCAAGGTGGGGGTCACGTGACATTGGTGCCCCCCCTGGGGGTCACTTGAGGTCAAAATCAGAGCCCGGGGGCTGGGGTGGGGGGGCTATGTGTCGTCGGCGCCCCTCCCTGCAGGTCACCCGAGGTCAAAGTCCAAAAGTTTGAACTCAGGGGCACCCAACTCCATGACCCAATCCCACCTCTGAAACTGTGAACACCCGGCAATTTCTCCCACACCAAAGGGGAGAGAACCCAAAGCTGGGGCTGGGCCGCCCCGTGCCACTGTAAGCTACCAAAAGTCCCACAAACCCTGCCGAGCCAGACTCCGGAAGTGCAAGCATCTGGCGATTTTTCCCTCCCACAGGGGCCAGGACCCAAAGCTCTTGCTGGGCCTCAGTGTCTGTTCGGAGCCCTTCAAGAGCCCCCCAAACCCTGGGGCTCTAGCTTTCTCTTGTTCCCTTAAAGGGCTGACGTTCACGGTCAAGGTCGGCCAAGGCCTCGGCCAAGCCCTGTTCTGGAAGTGCCAACATTCTGCGATTTCCCCCCACACATGGGGCCAGGACCCAAAGCTCTTGCTGCACCTCAGGGCCTGTTGGGTGCCCTTCAAGAGCCCCCCAAACCCTTAGGCTCTGCCCTTCTTTTGCCTGCCTAATCACCCAGCCTTCTTGCTCGCTCTTGCGTAAGCCTCTTTTGGAAATGTGAGTCCCAATATCCTTACATCCAACCCGGAAGATTCCGCAGGACCAGATGCACACCATCCCTAATTTCTGGACCTGATCCCCAGCTCCCAGCACAATAAAACTGGCCAAAATCACAGCTCTTGGAAGCTGAACACGCGATTTCTGTGAACACACAAGGAAGTTCTCGCCCTCTTCTAGCCAGAAGAGCACCAATATGTGATTCAAAGTCCTACTTTGCTTAAATATAAAAGTTAGGAAGGGAAGAATGGGTCTTTTGGACAGAGTGATGCTTTGCAGTGAGGATGCAGAGGTTCTGTGCTGTATGTACAGTGTGATGCCAGCACAGCGACACTGAATGCAGAAGTGGACGTCCTGTAAAACGTGGCTCTGCTCCCTCTTCCAGGTACCCGTGGCATAAACTCTTATTTCAAGTGTTCTTAATCTCCCTGCCTGCTGATCTGGGATGAACTAAAGAATTTTCCCTGTTGCTGGAGAGCAGTGATATCTATTTTCAGGACAGGAAAACCTGACCACGGGCAGAAGTCGGGGCCATGCCATGAGCCTGTCATTGCCTCCGTTGTGAACAGTTCTCTGCTACGGACCACTCAGGGAAGAAGGCTGTTCATTTCCCTCCCACTGGGCCCAGCACAAAGCAGTCTGCACTCTGTGCTGTGCCAGCCAGCACATCCTCCCATCCCACAGCACAAATTGTCATTGTACTGCCCGTTGACGGTGCCCGCTGGCTCTGTGCTAAGCCCAGGAGAGCTGTGATCTTAAGGAAAGCACCTTGAGCAGTTGAGCGCCAGAGTTACTGTCCCCACATATGGCTATATATGGGGAAGATGGGAAAGACCTTTATTTGAGCAGGACATCCGCAGGCATAAATTCAGATAATTCTGCTAAATGAACGAAATGATCTGACCAGTTCCTGGGATGGGAACATCTCTCATCATGCAATTTTTCAATGAAAATGTAGGCACTTAGGGAAAGAGTTGAGCTGGATTTGGACATGGACGAGTCTCTGACAAACTGGGCTGAGAACACGTTCCTCACTGAATCTAGGCAATGTTCTTACTGTGAAGTGGAAAGACTTGGTGCAGTTGTATGAAGATCTCTGAGAATCTCATCTTGCAGACGGCATACAAGCGTTGGTAACCCACTTCCAAGAGCAGAGCAAGAATACATGAGAAGAGCTGTTACTGTGTGATGGGACAACTAAGATCGGAAGAGGTGGGAAGAAATGGAAAGGAATGGGTAAGAGAGGCCTTGAGAGTGTGCAGGTGCAGACAAGTATGAGCACCCATCTGTTGGTAAGTTAGAAGGCTCCCACCTAACAGCTGGTCGACTTTGGAACAATTGTTTTACACAGGGTGGCATGAAACCAGCTGGTTGCCATGTGGAACCTGGTTTAGAGAAGCAGCTTTGTTGCATGGTTGCCTGGAATGATAGGACTCATGATGCAGGAGGCACTCCTAGGGCAGCTTTCCTTACCAGCAGCTCCTAGCTGCGAGCTTGATTTCCTTTGGTTACTGACTGCAGCCATCTGTTGCTGGGAATATGGTTAGTTTTGTCCTACAAGCAATAGGCTAGAGAACAGTTTAGTGTATCTGCTAGCAAGTATAACATTTAAGACCTAGGAGGACAGCCACCCTGCTGTGGGCAGAGCTCAGAAATCCCTCAAAGGCTTCAGACAAAGCTGCCTGGGCAGTTACGCTGCACTCCCTCTCCTTCCTGTAGAAGGCAGAGCTCTCAAGGCTATTCTGTTGCCTTAACTTCTTCCCAGAACCAGGAGGAGCCAAGGAGAGGCTGAGCTTCTCTGGCTGCTGCTTTACCTCCTTCATCGGCCTTCAGGATGGAAGGAAGTCAGGACCAGAGAAGAGCGGGCCCCTGCTGAGACGGTGCTCTGACACAGGCGTCAGACATTTGCCCAGTGTTCTGGTGATCAGGGTTTGCGAGCAAGAGGAACTGGAAGCCCAGTGGAAAGCCAGCTCAAGCAGCAGCCTCTCCTCCTCTTACTGCAGTGTCTGCCAGATCCCTCGGTTCTGTCAGTGCAGTAAGAAAATGGACACTGAAGCTGATACCAATGCTGGGGAGATAGGAAAGCTGCAAGTGAATTTATTCTTGCCCAGGTTTAATGGAGTGTGTAGTGGGGAGGGGGTGGGGGGGGTGGAGGGGGGGCGGTGTTGCTGTGGTTATGGCCTCAGCGCTCTCCAGTACCAATTACAACAGGGTGTTCTTTTCACCTTCTCTAATACTTTGCACCAACTTTGGGCTGCTCCCTGTTCTAACAGGTCCTTTGACAGAAGCCATTTTCACACAGGAAGTCAGAAGAGACAAAGGAGCTTCCTGAAAAACCATTGTAAAGTCCCTAGAAAAGGGGCTGCAGATTTCCTTGTACCTCACAGGCAGGGCTTACAGGTCTGGCAGATCCTCTGCCCTTCAGAAGCCTGACACTCACATTTTGAAGAGCATGGTGATTGCTGCATCTCACTACTGCGGCAGTGCAAGCTCATGACAAAACTGCGTGCTCTTCCCCAGGGAGAAACAGGGAGGCAGCCGTGTCAGGCACCCAAGCGTTTTTCTGCTCTTATTTGATATTTAAAATGTAGAAACCAAACCAAGGAAATCAGTCACGGTTCGATACAGAACCAGGAGGAGTGGCTGAGACACCAGGAGATCACACTGCCACCCAGGGGGACCTCGCCAAGCTGCAGAAATGGGCCGATGGGAACCTCCTGAAGCCCAACTTTCAAGCAAGGGATATGCAAAGTCCTGCCCCTGGGGAGGAACAGCCCCAGGCACCAGGACACGCTGGTCATGCCTGGCTGGAAAGCAGCTCCGCAGAGAAGGCCCTGGGAGTCCTGGTGGACACCACATTGAACTAGAGCCAGCAAAAGCAGCCAGAAATGTCCTGGACTGCGCGAGGACGACCATTGCCAGCAAGTCAAGGGAGGGGATCAGCACCGGTAAGGCCACCCCCGGAGTGCTGCATCCAGGGCTGGGCTCCCCAGGACAGGGACAGACTGGAAAGAGCCCAGCAAAGGGCCACCAAGATAGGGAAGGGACTGGGACATCTCTCCCTTGAGGAAGGGCTGAGCGAGCGGGAACTATTCAGCTTGGAGAAGAGAAGGGTCAGAGGGGTCTTCTCCACAGATCCAAATATCTGAAGGGAGGGTGCAAAGAAGAGCAAGGACAATCTCGGCTGAGGCCTTGGCCAAGCCAGACTCTGGAAGCACCAACGTCCAGCAATTTCTCCCCCCCACACAAGGGCCAGAACCCAAAGCTCTTGCTGCACCTCAGGGCCTGTTGGGCACCCTTCAAGAGCTCCCCAAACCCTGGGGCCCCGCCCTTCTCTTGCCTGCCTAATTGCCCAGTGTTCTTGCTCTCTCTCGCATAAGCCCTTTTGGAAATGTGAGGCCTGATATCCTTACATCTGACCTGGAAGATTCCACAGGACCAGACGCACACCATCCCCAATTTCTGGACCTGGTCTAAAGCTGGCCATTAATGGCTGCACCAGGAGGTCCCGCACTCATTTGTCCTCCTCCTGCTCCTCTGCCTTTCTCTAGGGGCAGCATTAGAGGTTTGGCCCAGGGGCTTGTCTTCTCCATGGGGTTGGAAGCACCTCTTTCCTTGTGGGCTGGTCCTAGCCAGCTTCCCAGCAAGGCCATGTGCTTCCAGCCTTGCTTTCCCTGTAGACTGCTAAGTTTCCTCGGGGGAAGTTCACACCTATCCCCGGGACTGGGGGTTTCTGCCCCTGCCCCTGACTGTTGGCCCAGAATGGCTCAGATGGCACCACCTCCTGTCTCCTGGCATTTTGGGCTGTGCACGCCCACCCAGCATGCAAGATTTCCCTCCTAGAATCATAGAATCATAGAATGTTATGGGTTGGAAGGGACCCCTAGAGGTCATCTAGTCCAACGCCCCTGCAGTGAGCAGGGACCCTACTAATTAGATCAGGTTGCTCAGAGCCCCATCCAACCTGGCCTTGAATGTTGCCAGAGATGGGGCCTCTACTACCTCTCTGGGCAACCTGTTCCACTGTTTTACCACCCTCATTGTAAAGAATTTCTTCCTTATATCTAGTCTAAACCTACCCTGTTTTAGTTTAAAGCCATTACCCCTTGTCCTGACACAGCTGGCCCTACTAAAAAGACCTTCCCCATCTTTCCTATAGGCCCCCTTTAGGTACTGAAAGGCCGCAATCAGGTCTCCCCGCAGCCTTCTCTTCTCCAGGCTGAACAAGCCCAACTCTCTCAGCCTGTCCTCATAGGAGAGGTGCTCCAGCCCTTGGATCATTTTTGTAGCCCTCCTCTGGACCCGCTCCAACAGTTCCATGTCCTTCTTGTGCTGAGGGCTCCAGAGCTGGACGCAGTACTCCAGGTGAGGTCTCACCAGAGCAGAGTAGAGGGGCAGAATCACCTCCCTCGACCTGCTGGCCACGCTTCTCCTGATGCAGCCCAGAGTACGGTTGGCCTTCTGGGCTGCCAGCGCACATTGCCGGCTCATGTCCAGCTTTTCATCCACCAGCACCCCCAAGTCCCTCTCGGCAGGGCTGCTCTCGATCCTTTCTTCCCCCAGCCTGTATTGATACTGGGGGTTACCCCGACCCAGGTGCAGGACCTTGCACTTGGCCTTGTTGAACCTCATGAGGTTCACACAGGCCCACCTCTCCAGCCTGTCCAGGTCTCTCTGGATGACATCCCGTCCTTCTGGTGTGTCAACCGCACCACTCAGCTTGGTGTCATCCGCAAACTTGCTGAGGGTGCACTCGATCTCGCTGTCCAAGTCATTGATGAAAACGTTAAACAGCACCGGTCCCAGTACGGACCCCTGAGGGACACCACTCGTCACCGGTCTCCATCCGGACATCGAGCCATTGACCACTACCCTCTGGATGCGACCATCCAGCCAGTTCCTTATCCACCGAACAGTCCACCCATCAAATCCATAGCTCTCCAATTTAGAGAGAAGGATGTTGTGGGGGACCGTGTCAAAGGCTTTGCAGAAGTCCAGATAGATGACATCCATTGGTTTTCCTTTGTCCACTGTTGTTGTCACACCATCATAGAAAGTCACTAGGTTCGTCAGGCAGGACTTGCCCTTGGTGAAGCCATGCTGGCTATCTCGAATTATCTCCCTGGCCTCCATGTGCCTTAGCATAGCTTCTAGGAGGATCTGTTCCATGATCTTCCCAGGCACAGAGGTGAGGCTGACAGGTCGGTAGTTCCCGGGGTCTTCCTTTCTACCCTTTTTGAAAATGGGCACAATGTTTCCCTTCTTCCAGTCACCAGGGACTTCGCCTGACTGCCATGACTTTTCAAATATCATGGAGAGTGGCTTGGCGACTACATCGGCCAATTCCCTCAGGACTCTGGGATGCATCTCATCAGGTCCCATGGACTTATGTGCGTTCAGGTTCCTCAGGTGGTCACGAACCTGATCTTCTCCTACAGCAGGAGGGGTTTTGCCCTCCCGGTCCCCCTCATGCCATCCATCAACTCGGGAGGGGTGAGGAGAGAGGTTGCCAGTGAAGACTGAGGCAAAAAAGTTGTTGAGTACCTCAGCCTTCTCCTCATCTGCTGTTACCAGCTTGCCGGTCTCGCTCATCAGCGGGGGTACGCTTTCTTTAACCATCCTTTTCCGGCTGATATACCTGTAGAAACCCTTCTTGTTATTTTTCACATCCCTAGCCAAGTTTAGCTCCAGCTGCGCCTTGGCCTTCCTGACCCCATTCCTACACAACCGGACCGCGTCCCTATACTCTTCCCAGGATGCCTGTCCCTGCTTCCACTGCCTGTGCAGTTCCCTCTTCCTCCTTAGTTTGACCAGCATCTCTTGTCTCAACCACGCCGGTCTCTTCCCTTCTTTGCCTGATTTCTTACACCTAGGGATCGAGAGCTCTTGCGCTCTGTGGATCACTTCCTTAAAGATCTGCCAGCTCTGTTCTGTTCCCCTGTCCCTGAGGACCGTTTCCCAGGGAGTCCTTCTGACTATCTCCTTGAGGAGCTGGAAGTTTGCTTTTCTAAAATTCAGGGTCCTGACTATACTCTTTGTTCTTCCCATTTCCCTCAGGAGCGTGAGCTCTACCAGCGCATGATCACTGCAGCCCAGGCTGCCTCCGATCTTGACATCTCCGACGAGCTCGCTTGCATTGGTGACCACCAGGTCCAGTATCGCATCCCCTCGGGTAGGGGTGTCTATTACCTGGCTTAAGAAGTTGTCCTCAATGCATTCGAGAAACCTGCTGGATTGCCTACAGCTTGCCGTGTTGGTTTTCCAGCAGATGTCGGGGTGGTTGAAGTCCCCCAGCAGGACGAGAGCCTGCGAGCGCGAAGCCTCCCGGAGTTGGAGGAAGAACGCTTCGTCAGTCGGCTCCTCTTGATCTGGCGGCCTGTAGTAGACACCAACCACCAGGTTCCCTTTGTTGCCTCTCTCTCTGATTCTTACCCATAAGCTTTCGACCTGCTCGTGGCTATTCTTCAGGGTCAGCTCTTCACACTGTAATGATTTCTTGATGTAAAGGGCAACGCCTCCGCCCCTCCTTCCTCGCCTGTCCCTTCTGAACAGCCTGTAGCCATCAATAGCTACATTCCAGTCGTGGGATTCATCCCACCAAGTTTCTGTAATGGCAATTAGGTCATAGCTTTCTAGCAGCACGATAGCTTCCAACTCCTCCTGTTTGTTTCCCATGCTGCGTGCGTTTGTATAGAGGCATTTCATCTGGGCCGACGGCCTCGTCACCTCCATAGCAGAACACCCCTCGTTTCCTTTGAGGTGTTTCACGGACATTTCCTTGTTGGCGCCTACTACCTCAGGAGCCTCCGGCTCACCTCCGCCAGACTTCAACTTCGCTGCAGCGCCCCTGGCACACTGCTGGGCAACAGTTTGAGAGCTCATACTAGATCCCAGTCCCTCTAACCCTTGCTCCTGTTTGAGACCAACACACCTTTCTAGTGCAGGAAGGAGAAAAGGGTTTTCTTGCAGAGTGATGGCTGAACAGCTCCAGGGGAATTGGTGGAGAGCTAGAAGATGGAATCAAAGAATAACAGTGACCAAAGTGCAAAGGAAATCCCATGGGATCACTGTACAGGTTTGAACAACCCCCTGTTCTTAAGGCAAACTACCGGTGATCTTGTGGTGCCTTTGTGATAGATCTTAACACAGCATGAAAGTTCCTTCCTTAAAGAAGGGGGCAGGTGCCCTCTCTGCGGAAGGCAGGGGGATACGGGAAACCCAAGGGGCTTTTCTGCAAATGAAGAGGCAAAGAGGAAGGAAAGGAGCTGTAGCAAGTCCAAAAGATAACTCAGTAGCAGAACTTTATGCTTCTATTCTTCACTCCTGTGATTTAAAAGATGTAGGGTCTCAGAGAGGAAAGCTGCTCCCTAACCCTAACCCTAACCGTAACCCGACAGGCTTTTCTGCCAAAGAAGAGGCAGTGAGGAAGGCAAGTACCTGTAGCGAGTCCAAAAGACAAGTAAGTGGCAGCACTTTGTCCTTCTATACTTCGCTCCTGTGATATGGAAGATGTAAGGTCTCAGAGAGAAAAGCTGCTCCCTAAGCCTAACCCTACCCCTAACCCTACCCTAACCCTAACCCTAACTCTAACCCTAACCCTAACTCCTAACCTGTGGGAGATTGCAGGTCACGTGAAAGGGTATGTTTTGGTGTGAATTTAGGGAATTTGGGGGCAGAGGGGGATGTACCAGTGTGGAATGTGACTATTGCATGATAGGGCTGGGGGTGCAGGGCCAAGTGAGCCACGTCCAGCTGCAGGTTGCACACCTGCTCCCACCCCCCCCCCCAGTGTAAAATTGTGGGTGTCAGGGGCCCCCCAGTTTTTTCCCCCCTGTAAGGATCCAAAGCATGATTGTAAAGCCCCAAAGCCTCATGTTGGGCCTGAAAGCCTCACCTTTGAGGTCTAAAGCCTCATGCAGATGCTCTGTGCTGCCTCGTGCTCAAGATGCCTTGCGAGGAGGAAAGCTCCTGTCTTCTGTCAGCCTGACGATAATTTGGCTAAGAAGATCCAAGGAAAGGGATCAGAGGGAAGCGATGTGTGGCTACATGGGTGTGGGCCACTAGTGGGGAATGAGTTCTAGAGATAGGATCACATGTGCCCAGACAGTGTATTGTTTATCTTTGACATGGCATGGTATTTCCAAATGACCTTCCTTCTAAGGGTGAATTATATTCTACCCTGCAACGTTAGATTTGTTTTGACTTGGTGGAAAAAAACCCACAAGCAAACCAAGAATATCCCACAGAAGAGCTTATATTTCAAGGTTTAAGGACCTACAGCCAAGCTCTGCCCTCGCCAGAGCCTTCTCCTCCAATGTTTTCTCCACTTCTGCTGTCAGCCATGGGAGGAAGTTGGTCTCAATAGCTTCACAAAAAGAAAGCAAGAAAAAGTGGTTTTGTATTAAGGAGGAAGGCAGCATCTTGGGAGTCATCTTCTGCTGTGGGTCTAATAATAGAATCATAGAATCATTTGGTTGGAAAAGACCTTTAAGATCATTGGGTCCAACTGCACCTGTCCACTAATAAACCAGGTCTCTAAGCACCTCATCTACCCATCTTTTAAATCCTTCCAGGGATGTCTCTGGCTTGCCCATTCCTGTGCCTGATAAGCCTTTCAGTGAAGAGATTTTTCCTAATATCTAATCTAAACCTCCCCTGGCACAACTTGAGGCCATTTCCTCTTGTCCTATCACTTGTTACCTGGGAGGAGAGACCAACGCCCACCTGGCTACAACCTCCTCCACCCTTCACCCTCCCACCCCAGTGCTGGCTGCCAGGGTTTGGGTGGGTTTGGCCAGGTGCTCTTCTGCTTTTCACCATGCTTTTCTGACATGCCAGGCTGGGACAGACCAGGCTGGGGTGGCGTCAGGTCATCCCAGCAGATTAACACCTTGAACATTACCCCAGCCTACAAACACCCCTCCATTCCATCTTCCACCCCACAGCATCTTGCTGCTCTGCCCCACCAACAAAAGACCCCCAAACCCACAGTGACAGGCTGACTTGAGCACAAAGCAGAGGCCAGGCTGCTATGGAAGAAATTTGGCAGTGCTGGCTTGTGTCCCTCCATGGAGCGGCACAACAGGACCACACAGATGCCACTGCGTGGGGTAGAGAAGGGTCCAGAGCCTGCCCGTGGTGCAGCAGCTGCCCTGCAGCCACCCTGCAGATGCCCACGCTCCCCCTGTGCCCTGAAGCTCTGCCCTGAAGACCCTTGTCCTGGTGGTTTGCAGCCCTTGAACTCCAGGCTGAGCTTTTCTCCCACAGAGTCTGAGCCCCTCTCGGCCCTGGGCACCAGGCACCCTCAGGGGCACACTCTCCCTCAACACCAAGTGGTGTCCTGGAAATGCCACCTGTGCCATCAGTGCTGCGTGGGTGAGACCCAGCTCCCACAGGAGCAGCACGGAGCTGGCTCAGAGGCAGATTTGTGCAGAGGGAGGCACAGGCAGGGGGTGAACCAGCTCTGGGGGGAGCATCTTGTCACAATCCACACAAGTTGAACAATTCGGCAGAGGTTAAACCCCCTTGCTTTCCAACCGATCTCAGGTAATTCTGGGAGGTTGGGGGCAGCTGGGCTTAACGTCTGATTAACTCCAATGTTTTATTGTGACTAGGTTCCTTTCACATTCTCAGGAACAGAATTAAGACTCAAAATGGAGTCAAGTGCCAAGTCACTTTATTTGGCCAACAACAAATACGCGAGAGAGAAAGCAGAGAAAGAGAGGAAGAGTGAGAAAGGGAAAGAGAGGGGGAGAAACAAACAGCACGGTGGTGGTGTGATAGCTACCGCCACGGGTCCACATGCAGTCCGTGCGCCGGTGCAGCCCGAGCGGTCTGTGTGGTCCGCGCGGCCTGAGCACCTGATGCATCTTCGAATCTGGTGGAAGGCAGATGTTCCCTGATGCTCCTCCTGGTCTCCACTGGTTTCCCCTTTTTACAGGGTTGTCCTCTTGCATAGTCAATAACTGTTTTGCATAGCCATGCCTCCCACTCAGCAGTGGGGCGCATGCCCAGTACCGTCACTAGGAGGTGCTTGAAAGTTCCAGAGGGCCTGAGCCCCCTCCCCATTGTCAGTTGACCTTGGGCCTGGGCGCATGCGCAGAGGACACATACTCCAAGACAACATTCCTGTTGGGTAGAACTCAATGGGCTGCCCTGGTGATTAAACTGTCCCGCTCAGTTGCCGTGGTGATTAGGCTTTGGTAGTTAAACTTGCCTGCCACCAATGTTGAGACAAGTTTTTAGTCCCTTACACAGCCTCAGCACAGCCTGTCTGGCTGGAGGGCCCAGCTCCCAGCCTTGGTGGATGGAGGACGAGGGAGGTGCAAGAACACTGCTCCCTGAGGGGACAGCCCAAGCTCCGGAGTTGTTCCTCTGCATGCGTTGGGTGGATGCTCTTCCTCAGCCCACATGGACCCCAAGGGTGTTCTCCCCACTCTTCCATGCCTGCCACCTCCTCCCACTGCAAGCTCCCTCCTCCTCTCTACCTCTCCTCTGCTTTATCCTTAGCAGCCACAAGTCCTGCAAAACGGGATTATTGAACCCGGGGTGTCCAGAGCTCCTCTGGTGGCCACGCTGCCCTGGAGAGCTGAGGGAGTGGGGCAGGCAGCTCCTGCAGGCAGCCCATGCCTCTGTCCTGCCCTTGGCCCTGGTCGCCCTGCAGCCCCTCCAGCCCAGCCCTGTCCTGCACAGCCTGGCAAAGCTGCCAGTGGGTCCGCGGGCGCCGAGCATGGTGCTGGCCAAGTGGTGAAGTGGCGGCCCAGGACCACCACTCAGCCCTCACCACTCCCGCAAGTGCCGTGGCCTCTCCCAGGATCTTGGGCCTCAGCCAGCCCAGACATCATTGGCTGCTCTCCACCCCTGCCCAGGTGGGTCCCTGCAGAGCTCTGTGTGCCCACAATGCCGGGGGCAGCACCAGCTCAGGGGCTCGGCAGCCCCAAAAGACCCGGCCCCACCTCCTCACCAGACAGGACCCACCTGGGGGATCCCCCAACCTGGCCAGGAGTGTGTGGGTGGCTGAGGCTGGGGCTGGTCTCCCCGGTGAAGGGCGCCATTGTCTCCTGGCAGCGGGGAATGGCGCAGCAGGGAACGGCATGGGAGGGTGGGTGCAGACAGGGCTGCACACCAACACACGCACGTACACTCAGAGACACACGCAGAAGCCAACCCTGTCCTGGGCTGCATCAGGAGAAGCGTGGCCAGCATCGAGGGAGGGGATTCTGCCCCTCTGCTCTGCTCTGGGGAGACCTCCCCTGGAGCCCTGCGTCCAGCTCGGGAGCCCTCAGCACAAGGAGGACATGGACCTGTTGGAGCGGGGCCAGAGGGGGGCTACTAAAATGCTCCGAGGGCTGGAGCCCCTCTGCTCTGAGGCCAGGCTGGGAGAGTTGGGGGTGTTCAGCCTGGAGAAGAGGAGGCTGCGGGCAGAGCTGAGTGCGGCCGGTCAGGGCTTAAAGGGGGGGGCCCATAGGAAAGATGGGGAAGGTCTTTTTAGTAGGGCCAGCTGTGTCAGGACAAGGGGTAATGGTTTTAAACTAAAACAGGGTAGGTTTAGACTGGATATACGGAAGAAATTCTTTACAATGAGGGTGGTAAAACACTGGAACAGGTTGCCCCGAGAGGGGGTGGAGGCCCCATCCCTGGGAACATTCCAGGCCAGGTTGGACGGGGCTGTGAGCAACCTGATCTAGTTAGCAGTGTCCCTGCTCACTGCAGGGGGGTTGGACTAGATGACCTCTAGGGGTCCCTTCCAACCCAAAACATTCTATGATTCTATGATTCTATCATGCACAGAGAGTGGAAGGGATGCACACTGGCGTGCACACACGCTCACAAGAAGTGCATGCACATGTAGCCTGCCCACACACACACAGACGCCTGTGCACGCCGCACACGCTCTACCTTGTGAACGCCTGTCTCTGGTGTGCATGCTCCCAGGCTCACCTACACCATGCTGCACGCGTATGGTGTGCGCCCACAGTGCACGTACGTAGACGTAGAGAGCGCCCAGGCACTGAGCGCACCCACACCCACATGGCGCGTGCGTATGCAGCGTGCACCACGCAAACCACATGCCAGCGTGTGTGCACCCAGGTGTGGGCATACACACAGCGTGCACCACATGGGTGTGCTGGACTCGTTACACGTATGCATGAGTGCTCGCCTTAGAGCTGCAGCTGTAACCAGACTGGCTCTTCAGCACCCAAACCTGTGCATGCTGCCTGTAGTAGTTGTCTTCTCTGGGGTATGGTTTTTGGGAAGGACCTGGTGGCAAATAGCTGCAGAGAGCAGTTTGGCAGTGAACTTCCCAAAGAGGCTGTGATGCCAGGCCTGCTTCTTCCCTGCTGGCTGTTTTCAGGCACTGCACGTTCTCATACCGCAAGCAGAGCATTCAGTGGGGGTCTGCCGGGGTGTCCGATCGCAGCTTCTGCCTCCCCTCCTACTTGGAACCTCTCATGTTGCCTCGAGAGGCCACCGTGCCCAGCACCCAGAACCAGCGACTCTGTGACATCAGCCCCGTTCTAAGGGTACCACGGGCAACGCGAGCACTGCGGGTACTGCACCGGCTGCTGCACTGGTGGCAACGAGCCCTCGGTACTTGCAGCTGCCACGTGCTGAAGGCAGTGATGAACTTGCTCCCCCTCCTCGTCCTGCTGGCCGTGTGCTGGCCTGCGCACGGCACATGGGACAGCTGTGGGTAAGTGGCCCAAGGCTCTGGGAGGGAGCCTGGGCAACTCTTATGGGGGTCACGGGAGGGTGCCTGCTTGTCCCCTGTGGCCACGCCACAGCTTCCCCAACCCCCTGTGGGAGCTGCAGCTCCTTGCCAGCACCTGGGCTGCTGGCACGACTCGTCTGCGGGGCTGAAGCAGAAACAGGGGTGGGCGGACGCTCGCCCCATGGGGTTCCCTGGCCCCGCTGTCCATGCAACACCTTGTGGGCAGGGAGACCGGCTGACCTTCAGCCTGAACAGCAGCAAGCCATCGAGCAGGGCACTAACGAGTTTCTGCTTACAGAGGCACCTGCGGGCTCCGGCCCATGGCTTCTCACTACGGTGGATCACGCGTTGTGGGTGGCACAGATGCCCGGCCAGGGGCCTGGCCCTGGATTGTCAGCATCCAGAACCCCTGGAAAGTAGGCACGGGGCATATATGCGGAGGGTCCCTCATCAGCCCACAGTGGGTCCTCACAGCAGCCCACTGCTTCATTGAGGCCAGGTATGGAGGACCAGGGAGAGGGGACATCCCCACAGCACTCGCAGGTGCCCTGTCCCCAGTACTGCCTGCTATTCCCATCCATCCCCTTGCAGTACGCCCGGTGCCTGGGCACTCCAGAGCTCCACAGGGACACTGCTCAGGCAAAGGCTGGGCTCGGGCCACTGCTTCCTAGCAGCCTCCAGTGCGACATTCCTTGTGCCCAAGGCATGCGAGGGCAGTCCCACCCTCCGCAGCGCTGCTTTCCTCCCTCCCCTGTGCAGCAGAAGGCAGGGCAGTGCCGGGCTTCTGCAGCAGCACATGGCTCTGCTCCCCCTGACCCCCCTCTCTCTGCCTTCCAGGCACATCACGATGTGGCGCGTGGTGATCGGGGCCACCCAGTTGACTCAGCTGGGCCCTGAGGCCCAAGTGCGCACTATTAAGCGGCTACTGGTTCACGAACGCTACCAAAATATCTCAGAGGAGAATGACATTGCCTTGCTGGAATTGGACCAGCCTGTCCAGTGCAGCTACTACGTACAGCTTGCCTGTGTGCCCGACGCCTCGCTGAGGGTATCAGAGCTGACAACCTGCTACGTCAGTGGTTGGGGTTCCACAGCTGCAAGATGTGAGTTCCCAAAAAGTACTCATGTCCTGAGTGCAAGCTTGGCACCCTGGGGAGATGGATTGGGCTTCATGTCTGCAGAGGCAAAAGCCAGAGCCAGGCTGCGGGGAGGTACGCCTGTAGAGAGATGGGCCTGACCCAAGGCAAGAGAGAAGGGAAGCACTGGTACAGTGCCTCTCAAGATGCAAAGCCAAGCCCTAGGGAAGGGGTGCACCCAGACCAGGGAGGTGAACTGGCAACAACCTGCTGGATGTTAATTCCTTTCTGTGCTCACAGCTGTAAAAACGACCGATGTCCTGCAGGAGGCCAGGGTCCGCCTCATCGATGTCAACCTCTGTAACAGCAGCCGGTGGTATAGAGGGGCCATCCACAGCCACAACGTGTGTGCTGGCTATCCGCAGGGTGGCATCGACACCTGCCAGGTAGGAGGAGCCTGCGACAAGTCAACCCCAGCAGCACAGGCAGCCCTGTCACAACCACCCAAATATAGTCCGGTGTGTGCTTTGCCTGGCAAGTCACCTTCCCACCGCTGGGGCCCCACTGCTCTTGGGGCTCACCTCCCCTTCCCCAACTGCAGGTCCTTGCCCAGTGCCCCCGTTCTCCCAGAGGCCTGGGACTTTGCCCAGAAAGCCCATCCAGTGCTTTCAGCAGCCCACATGTCCAGGTGCCAATAATGGAACATCTGTCTTCCATGCATCCAGCATCACTGTGCAGAGATGAGAGAGCCCTACCTTAAAGGCCCATGGCCCCCTCCCAGACAAGGTTCTGTAGGCTGCAGCACCTGAGAAGAGCCTTTCTGTGCAGTGAATACAGCTCTGGAAGGTGCTGTGAGAAAAGAGCCAGCCATGCTGCTGACAGAGGCCACCCAACACCACCTTCATCCTCTCTCCTCTGCTGCAGGGTGACAGCGGTGGTCCTCTCGTGTGCAAAGATAACAGTGCTGAGTACTTCTGGCTTGTTGGAGTGACCAGCTGGGGGAAAGGCTGTGCAAGAGCAAAACAGCCCGGAGTCTACACCTCCACACAGCACTTTTACGACTGGATCTTGGTACAGATGGGACTGCGCCCAGCAGTAACGGCTGCTCCAACGCCACACCCAGCCTTCACCTCAACCCCCTTTCAGAAGCCAAGGCCAACGCAATCGGGCAGGTTTACACCCTGCCCATTCCCACGCCAGAAGCTGGTGAAGTTCTTTGATCTGCTGCAGGATCTCCTGCAGGTCCTAAGGGGAAGAAGAGCTTGAGCAGCAGGGTGAACAGCATCCAGTGCAGGCTGCAGCGTACAACAACCATTTCCTTCTGGGGCAACGCCTGCTGATCCAAAGGCAGTCTCAGTGTCAAAGGCCTGCTCTGTCCTGGCCACGCTTCTCTGAGTGCACACAAATGCTGAAGCTGACTTGGTTCTTGAAATAAAGTTGACAGTTTTCACAGCTAACCATGCTTCAGTCCAATGCAGTGTCCTGTGCAAGGCAAGGACTTCCATGGCTGGCACCTGGAAAATGAGGCTGCAGGCAGACAGTAGGGCAGACAGGGAAAGAGTCACTCAAAAGTGCTGAAGGCATGTCTGGTCCGAGAGGAGGATGAGGGTGCAGTGGAAGAAGGGAACACAGGTCATAGGGGGCTAGAGCTCTTGGGGACAGCAGTTGGAAATGCAAAATGTCTTAGGCAAGCTACTGGTGGGATCCCTGTGTGTATGTATACAATGCACCACTGAACTTGACACTGGACTCTCTCATGACCCAGAAGACACGGATCTAGAAAGACCCAGGGTTTGCACCAGTGACTGGGTAAGGAGCTTGACATCCAGCCACAGAGATTACATGGACTTAATTTCCATACTGTTATCTGAGGAATCTATGAACATGCTGTGCTTACGAATCTGGGGAGCGAAGGCATGTTTGTATTTCACTCGTAAACACCCAATCCCAGTTGTCTGGAAAGTCACGGAAGGACTGGACTGTGCTTGTGTTTATGTAAGTGGTGGTTATGTATACACAGGTGCTGGTAAACGCATTGCTCTGTCTGCGTCAATCCGTTTTGCTGTGCACATTAATTGTGTAAGTCTGTGTGTGTGTTTGTGTATCTGGCTCACTGGAACGCCGCGTAAGTCTCTTGAGCTCACACATGGGAACAGAGCAGCCACATCCATCAGGCTGGCATAGGACAAGCCTCCTGGGTGTGAGAGTCCACCTGATTCAGCTCCAGCAGACCTGAAAGAAGAAATCCCCCATGTTCAAAAGGCTCCTGGATCTGGCTGCTCCGTAACAGTATGGGGAAGGAAACCCAAAGAACTCTGCTGCAGAGATCACAGAGGTGGACAGAGGCAGCACTGGCTAGGCTGTGAAAGTGATGGGGAGGGCTGGTAGTTGGGCTTGCACTGTACAGTAACTGGACTGTTTATAGCAAAAGTGCAGGAGGACACAAGCTCAAAGCTTTATAGAAAAACATCCTTAGTCTCTGTTTTCTCCAGTAGGTACCATTAAAGCATCTGGGCAGGACCCTTCCCCACAGGTGCAAGAGTGGCTTACCTCTCCTGGCCAGCTTTGCCTTGAAGAAGTCTGCAGTAACTAGCAACCATGTGGATGCTCTCACCCTTTCCCTGATCATGTTGTGCAGTGGCTAGGGCCGAGTCAGGGAAGGTCATGCCCAGAGAGTCTCCTACAAGAAGGGGAGAGTCCCAGCTGCCCATCACCAGAGCTCTCAGGGCACGAGAAAAATCACTTTCCTCTGTGAAGGCCAGCTCTAACTAGCCCCAGAAATCTCAAGCAAGGGGAAAAAACAGACTCAAGTCTGGGGATTAGGCAGATGAGGCTTCTTTTCAGCACAGCTATTCTCTTTATTCAACAAATTCTCACTCTTCTTCTGCAGGTCAAAGGTCTGGAAAGGAGCAGGACAAGGAACTGCTGAGAAGTGTGAGAGAAACAGCTACACTCTGCTGTGGTTCTTTCAAATTCGATCTAGGGCTGCGTGGGCTCTTCAGAGGGTTACCACCTCACCCCTTCCAACCTAGACACAAGCAGCACACAAACCCCATGGTGTCACCAGAATAAGGCAAATCTTTATATGCCTGCAAAGTTTAACCCTTTTCACCAGAGGGAAAAAAGAGCAGAGCTCCTCATCCCTTAGGAGGAGCGCAGTAAGTAGAGCCTTTCTTACCTCCAGTTCTCGCAGGACCTCATCCCCGAAATCTCCCAAATTCTGTTTGTAAGCAACTGCCAGTTGGAAAGCATCACTGAAGAGGTGATGAGAAGGAGAATATCACTCAAAGTAAGGGGTGCTGGGTTTCTGTAACATATGGAAACTGTTCCCACACGCCATGAAAGGAAAAAAAACCAACAAAAACCCCAAACCCTTTGCAACCACCTACAGCTACCAGTACCTCACAAGTAGCCAAACAGACGTACTAGCCCATTTTCTGCTCACTGTGCCTACAGTAGTCTCCGTGTCCTTGGACCATGTGAGGCTCTCATGGATGCTGAGCCATCAGCAGCAGACACAAAGTAGAAGGGCTAACTGAGCTTCCAGGCAACATTTAAGCTTTTCTGGGTCCCCTTCATATCTGCTGGGGGCAAAAAAAGGAGGAGGATTCAGTAAGACATCACTGCAGGCAGAATGCCAACATATGCTGGAGTGGTGGAACAGATGGGACGAGAGCCTGACTTCGCTGTCAAGTACAAGGCTAGGAGAGTCCTCCCCAAAAGCCATAGGGTTTCAAAAGCAACAGCATCAGCAAACCATTGACAAGAAGACACAAAAATAAGAGTGTTCTTGTTGTTTTATCCGTGGTGTTTGGCTAAATTACAGATGGATTCTGATGGGCTAAAAATGCATAATGCTGTGCAGCTTAGAACCTATCAGTTCACTTGCTGTGCGGCAACTGCGAATGTTTTCCAGGCACATGCCTCTGATTTCTGCTGTGTCCACGTGACCTGGACACCATTGCCAGTACTAGTCATGCCTCTACCTCCAGTTTTGCCTTTTTAACCAGAACTCCCCACTGCCTTTGTGCCATGTTACCTACATTCCCGTGAGTCACAGGCACACTCACAGTGTACAAACTCAACTGTTATATACTTGTGCTTAAGAGGCAGTTAGGGCCAGCTACCCCAACCTCAGTAGGCCAGAGGCTTTATTTCAGTTTTGGAACAAATCTACCACCTATTTACAGGACGTACTGACACAGCAGTAACAGCTCAAAGTTTTTGTAGAGCAACAGCCTGTATGGCAGCATGGGAGGATGACTCCAGATGATTTGCCTTTTCTCACAGAAGCAACAGCTGAAGCAGTTCAGACTCCAAATGCTTGCCAGCGAGCTGCCCAGGCAGCTGCTCCCCACCTCTTTGCAGGAAGCCGGATCAACTGTTCTGCCAACTGGGCCTGTGTTAAGACCTGTGGGCTAGTAATTTCCTAGTCCAGGTGGAGTACAGCAAATGACGGCAAGGCAGAGGACTCTCTTGGAGCAGTGCTCACTCGCACAGAGAACGCCAAGAGCAGGTCATCTACACAGAAGTCCTGTCTACGATATGGCTGTCAACACCAAGTCCATTTGCCTCAGGCCTCCTGGAGAGTCTGTGCAATCGATGGATTCAAGGCTGGCTTGACACAGGCTATAGGAAAGGCTTTTATTAGGTAAGATCAACCATGCCCCAAACCACACCGCTGAACCAAATGAACTTCTGTAGACTACAGTGGGAGCACAGACACCTTAGTCAGGTGCAAACACCTATTCCCAGCTGTGATGATTTCTACCATGAATGTCAGCAAGGAAGCCTAGGCCTGACACTGTACTTGACAGAGAACAGCAGGAGACTCTGGTCCTAAGGGTCTGTGTTCTCTCATTGATGCTGAGCAGAAAGCCGATGCACTACGCGCTCTCACAGGATGCAGGAGACAGATCACAAACAAAATGACAGCAACAATGAATGCCTAGTGGGCATTCCTAAGAGGACGGAATCATCCAATCATCTGCAGAGGAAGGTGAACTATTTTGCCAGCAGGTATATTTAAGATAGTTTAGCACAGAGGAGCCCCATGGAAACCTGCAGGCTGAATTAGCAAGACAAAGGCAGTTACTGACTGCATCAGGGGAAGCCACATAACAGGTTATGCTTTTTTTCCAGCAAGACATCCTGTAGTTTTTGACAGGGTACTGCTCCAACCAGCTTTTGGGTTCTTGCTGGATGAAATAGGCAGCATGGTAAGGACTGAAGTGGAAGGACATCACTTGAATACAATTTAAATAGATCAGATTTGTATGTTTAATTGCTAGTAGAGCAAGGACAAAACCCTGTAAGACAGCATGCAAGGTCAGTAGAAGACCCAGCTATTTGCTTGGTAAAATACAGCCCTGGCAGACTAACACTCAAGAAGTCTTCTGGACCTAACAGAGGAAAGATATTTTTTCTCAGCCGGATCAGAAGAGAATCACATTGCAGTCCTGAGAGGGTGAAAGAAGAATATATACTCACCATCCGTTTTGTTGGCCACCACAATGCAAAGAATCTCTGGGCGGAATTCTGTCAGCTTCTTGTACCAGCTGTTCAAATTCCCGTAGGTGACTCTCTGCTCCACATCAAGCACCTTCTGAGAAAGAACCAGTTATCATGGGGCCAAAAGCTCCAGCAGCTCCTGATCAACCCACTGCACCAAACACATGTACACTATCCAGATTTTTCCTAGGAGGACATCAACCAAGGAAAGTGGCCTTTGTTAGAAGGGAAGAAAGAGAAAAGGGAGAATATCCAGCAAGCCTTGAAACATGCAGCCAGCCCATTTCTTTGCATGATGTGGGAAACAGCCCCTCATTTTCCTTTACATTCTTGTTTTGTGCTATGACAAGCAGTCTATCACCCAGGACAGTGAACAAGCACTGGGACAGATACGTTCTGCTAAGTAGGGTCAAATGTGAGGCTTCTCTATTTTAACCACTAAAATATCAATGAAGTTGACTGATGCTCACAAGTGATGAGAAACAGTGGAAAGTTAGAGCAACAGTACAAACCAAGAGACGTAAGCAGGCAAGGAGTCAGGAAACAAGACTGATTTGAGCTAATAAATGGGAAGTCTAGTAAAACAGAAAGGGCAGAATACTAGAGAAGAGTGCAGAACACATCAGTCTTGTACTACATAATCCACTAGTCACGTCACAACACAGGAAAGGAAGGCTGCTGGGACTGCTTCTGAATGAGTCCATTCAGTTGTATGGACCACCTTACTGGAAACACAGTGACAAAAGGAAGACAGCAAAGCCAGGGAATACAGTAAGAGTGCTATCAGGAAAGACAGAAGAGGGTGAAGCATACCCAGCTGCGGTGGTTTTATCTGATGAGAGAAGGAAGAACAGCATAGGAAAGTTTTTTAAACCACTGGGAGAGTCACGAAATATAGGGCAGGATAATCACAAAAAGTCACATACAGGCCAGGTGTCAGCTGGGACTACTATTAGTCAAAATCCCATCAGATCACAGCTGAGACACTACCCTCACCATGACACAAGCATGAGCCTTATAGTAATAGGATGCATGCACACTCTGGAACCTCTCCTGTCCAGCTGTGTCCCAGAAGTAAGTGTGTCCCAGTAAGACACATAACCCAAGCTTAGAATGACACAACTTTCCAAGTTCTGTTTTCCTCACAACTTAAAACCAGGACACAAAACCCAGTCTATCTACTCAGGGTCATAAATTAGGTTTCACCTCACTGATCTGAAATATTCCAGGGCTAAGAGATTACACAAAACGGGGACCTTTTCTTAGCTAGGCTTAGAGATGAGTTGTGCTGATGCTGAACATTGCTATGAACACATTAACAAAAGAGAAGTCATCAGTAGACACAACTTATAAAGGACAGGAAGACAAAGTCAGTCAAGAGTGCAAAGAGTGATAACAACATCTAGGACTTTGTCACTAGAGATGACAACAGGAAACAAAATCTAAACATCCTGAAATAGCTTTTTTCCTGAAACAGTGTGGTGGTTTGACCCTGGCTGGAAGCCAGGGGCCCACCAAAGCCGCTCTATCCCTCCTCTCTCTAACCAGACAGAGGAGAGAAAAGTAAATCAAACAGCTCATGGGTCAAGATAAGGACAGGGAGAGATCATTTATCAGTTACCATCACAGGCAAAACAGACTCAACTTGATAAAATTAATTTATTATCAATCAAAATCAGAGAAGGAGAGGATAAAAACTGCTGAAACTTAAAAACACCTTCCCCCCACCCCTCCCTTCTTCCTGGGCTCAACTTCACTCCCAGATTTCTCTACCTACTCCCCCCGAGTGGCACAGCGGGATGGGAATGGGGGTTGGGGTCAGCTCATCACACGTTGTCTCTGCCACTTCTTCCTCCTCGGGAGAGTACTCTTCCCCTGCTCATGCGTGGGGTCCCTCTCACGGCAGACAGTCCTCCACGAACTTCCCCAACGTGAGTCCTTCCCACGGGCTACAGTTCTTCATGAACTGCTCCAGCATGAGTCCATAATTTCCATGGGGTGCAGTCCCTCAGGAGCAGACGGCTCCAGTGTGGGTCCCCCGCGGGGTCACAAGTTCCGCCAGCAAACCTGCTTCGGCGTGGGCTCCTCCCCCCACGGGTCCGCAAAGTCTTGCCAGGAACCTGGTCTGGCGCAGGCTTCCCACGGGGTCACAGCCTCCTTCCTTTGGGCATCCACCCGCTCCGGCGTGGGGTCCTCCCCGGGCTGCAGGTGGGGATCTGCTCCCCCATGGACCTCCCTGGGCTGCAGGGGCACAGCCTGCCCCACCATGGGCTGCACCAGGGGCTGCAGGGAAATCTCCGCTCCGGCTCCTGGAGCACCTCCTGCCCCTCCTTCTTCACTGACCTTGGTGTCCGCAGGGCTGTTTTCTCTCCCATCCTCTCACTTCTCTTCTCTCTCTGGCTATTGAGTCCCAGCAGGTTTGTTTTAATTCTTAAATACGTTATCACAGAGGCGCTTCCACCATCGCTGATGGGCTTGGCCTTGTCCAGCAGCAGACACAGGGAAAACTTCTAGCAGCTTCTCCCTGTAGCCCCCCCATTACAAAGACCTTGCCACACAAACCCAATACACGCTTCTTAAATATGTTATCACCAGCATCGCTGATGGGGTGTAATTTGGATAGAGGTGGGTCTGTCTTGGAGCTGGCTGAAACCGGCTCTGCCTGACATGGGGTCACCTTCTGGTGTCTTCTCACAGAAGCCACCCCACCAAGGCCCTCCCTTCCCCCCCCCTTACAAAACCCTTGCCACTTAAACCCAGTACAAGGTTTCAGAGAAGAGTGAAGGTCAGTGAAGAAGGAGGGGGAGGAGGTGCTCCAGGTGCCAGAGCGGAGATTTCCCTGCAGCCCGTGGTAAAGACCATGGTGAGGCAGACTGTCCCCTGTGTCGAGGTGTCCTCCCTCCACCTGAGGACCATGGTAGAGCAGATGTCCACACTACAGCCTGGGGAGGACCACACAGGGCAGCAGGTGGATGTCAAAGAAAGCGTACCCTGCCCACATGCTGTGCCAGCTTTCAGTCCCCAAGACGCTGGAATTAAGGCAGGTCCAACAGGAAGAAAATTTGCCGGCTTTACTGAAAGAGGGGAGGAACCAGCAGCACTGAAGAGCTGTCCATATCCTGCCAAAAGCCACATGGAAGTGAAATGTGTGGCGAGATTAGGCAGGAATTCTCATGTCCATGGAGCAGAACGCTTGGGTAGTTAAGGCTTTATCACACCTGGGTGTTAGGGCTTTACCTTGACATCCACGGCTGGAGGAGCGCCAGAAAGGAGTCCTGCCCTGTTACCTGTGACCTTCACCCACCCAGTGGCCAGCACAGCCAGGGACAAGTTTGTGTGCAAGGCACTCCAGATGGCAAAAAAAAAAAGGATCCAAAATCAGCACTTGACGTCATGTGTCTGGTTTAACTGATAATACTGAGCAATGCCATGATTAAAATAGAATCAATTAAGGGAGTTAAAAACCTGCCTTTTTCAGGAAAAATGCAGGAAATTGGAGACATCTCCAAAAGTATCTTCTGGCTATTTTACACTCCAGCAAGGAATAGCGTGGGTCAAGACGTTAATGCTTTAAGAGACATGTAACATTTTGGGAAAACGGATATAAACCCAGTCTTGTGGGCAGTGTCTCTCATACTCTGGGCTAGGAGGGTCCCTGGGGTGCCAGCGTTCCCCCAGCTCTGACTGTTGCGGCTGCTGCCCGTTCTGTCCTGCGGTGCTGCCTGCACCCACCCGCTGGCGCTGTCCTTGGGAAGGGAGCCAGGGCTGAGAAAGCCCCTGGGAGAAGCAGTGGGGGTGGGGGGAAGCTTTTCTCCAGAAACTGGCCGAACCTCTCCCGAGCATCCCCCTTCCAGCCCATGAGGTGCTCTGTGTGACAAGGGAAGGTGCCCTTGGTGCAAGGCAGGAGGCCCTGCAGGGCTCCCATCAGGGGCCTTTGACCGACCCCTGCTCCAGCCGCCACTCCGGGGGCCGGGGGTCTCACGTAGGTCCCCTGACACATCCCTTAGCCCCAGCCAAGGTCTCACGCCTCCGCGCCTGCTGGCAGGGCACGTTTCCTTCCCGCTGGCAAGGGCTGAATTCCAAGCAATGCCCCTGGGCAATCCGGAGCTAAGCAAACCTTTTTCTGTGGGTCACATTGCTTTGTAGTGGGCATGTGGGATTCACCTCCTGCATGGGAGATGGGCACATGAGCTGGACTACTTTGGAAACCGGACCCTCCCTCTCCAGGCAATGCCAGGCCCCTGCTTTTCCCTTCGGCTTCACCAGCCTGATGATCTCCACCCTCCTCTTCCACCCGTCCTACAGCCTCCAGTGTCTCTATCACAGCTGTTACTGCAGTGACGCAGCACTAAAATATACCCACAATAAAAACACCAATGTTCAGGTCACTGGTAAAAAGATGAAGGACAGAGGAAAACAAATGTTCTGCTTTGAAAGAAATCCCCTTTTTGTCTCCTGGTACTATCAGTGGATGAAAAAAAAGGAGAAAAAAATTCAGGTTAGCCACAACGCTTAGAATCACAGAATCACTGAATCGTAGAATGTTTTGGGTTGGAAGGGATCCCTAGAGGTCGCCCAGCCCAACCCCCTGCAGGAGCAGGGACACCTTGAACCACATCAGGTTGCTCACAGCCCCCTCCAACCTGGCCTGGAATGGTCCCAGGGATGGGGCCTCCACCCCCTCTCTGGGCAACCCCTGCCAGGGTTTCACCACCCTCACTGCAAAGAATTTCTTCCTTAGATCCAGCCTAAACCTACCCTGCTTCAGTTTAAAGCCATCCCCCCTTGTCCTGTCCCAGCTGGCCCTGCTAAAAAGCTTGTCCCCCCCTTTCCTATGGGACCCCCCCTTTAAGCCCTGACCGGCCGCACTCAGCTCTGCCCGCAGCCTCCTCTTCTCCAGGCTGAACACCCCCAACTCTCCCAGCCTGGCCTCAGAGCAGAGGGGCTCCAGCCCTCGGAGCATTTTAGTAGCCCTCCCCTGGCCCCGCTCCAACAGGTCCATGTCCTCCTTGTGCTGAGGGCTCCCGAGCTGGACGCAGGGCTCCAGGGGAGGTCTCCCCAGAGCAGAGCAGAGGGGCACAATCCCCTCCCTCCACGCTGGCCACGCTTCTCCTGATGCAGCCCAGGGTAGGGTTGGCTTCTGGGCTGCCAGCGCCCATGGCCGGCTCATGGCCAGCTTTTCATCCCCCAGCACCCCCAAGCCCCTCTGGGCAGGGCTGCTCTCCATCCTTTCTTCCCCCAGCCTGTATTGATACCGGGGGTTGCCCTGACCCAGGTGCAGGACCTTGCACTTGGCCTTGTTGAACCTCATGAGGTTCACACATGACCCCACCTCTCCAGCCTGTCCAGGTCTCTCTGGATGACATCCCGTCCTTCTGGTGTGTCAACCGCACCACTCAGCTTGGCGTCATCTGCAAACTTGCTGAGGGTGCACTCGATCTCGCTGTCCAAGTCATTGATGAAAACATTAAACAGCACCGGTCCCAGTACAGACCCCTGAGGGACACCACTCATCACCAGTCTCCATCCGGACATTGAGCCATTGACCACTCCCCTCTGCATGCAACCATCCAACCAATTCCTTATCCATCGAACAGTCCACCCATCAAATCCATAGCTCTCCTATTTAGGAGATGTTAGGATGTTGTGGGAGACCGTGTCAAAGGCTTTGCAGGAGTCCAGAGAGATGACATCCATGGGTTTTACCTTGTCCACTGTTGTTGTCACACCATCATACAAAGCCATTAGGTTGGTCAGGCAGGACTTGCCCTTGGTGAAGCCATGCTGGCTGTCTCGAATCACCTCCCTGTCCTCCATGTGCCTCAGCGTAGCTTCTAGGAGGATCTGTTCCATGATCTTCCCAGGCACAGAGGTGAGGCTGACAGGGCGGTAGTTCCTGGGGTCTTCCTTTCGACCCTTTTTGAAAAGGGGCACAATGTTTCCCTTTTTCCAGTCACCAGGGACTTCATCTGACTGCCAGGACTTTTCATCTCTTAGCTTGTAACTTTGTGGCTGTTCTGGAATACCTTAGAGTGAAAGAAGTGTCAGTCTTCCAAACTAATTTTTGGTTTGTTTTGAAGCCATCAAAACTAGAATGGATTTGGATTCCTTAGTTTTCCTCTAAATTAAAGAAAAAAAAAAATATTACAGAGTCACAAAAGCCTTTGGTGTCACTAAAAACATATCCTCCTCCACGCAGGAACAAAAAGGAAAAGGCTTGCCCACGGGCGATGTCAGCCCTTGCGGAGCTGAGCACTGCGCTGTTTCCTTCCTGGTTTGTGCCTGTAGAGAACCAGAAGAGCAGCCAGGAAAGCCGAAGCTGAGGGACCTGACTGCGATGACAGAAGGAACCTGCAGCTGAATTCACAACTGAGCATGGGCTTTCTAAATGTGAGCCCAGCAGGGAAATTGGAGCACCGGCCTTTCTCTTCCAGCTGTCAACTTTGAAAAGCCTTTATGTCTTTCTCTAAGGGGTACCACGCCTTGGCACCATTTGTTGTTAGCCCTCGGACAGAAGTCCACACGTTATTTATGGAACGGATGGTGAGCAGCTTATGCCCTGCCCATGTCCTCCCAGTAGTCACAGTTTTCAGGGCTCCACCATGTGTCCCAGACGTGGGTGCTGCCGGGACAGCTGGGAATCCATCTGCGAACGCCCACCCCGTCTTGGCACTGCAGTGATTCAGGGGAGCACTGTGCCCCCCAGTTGCTCCAGTACAACTAACTCCTTTAAGGATAAGCCCCGCTGGGGAAAGAAAGATTTTTGTCATCCAGGGCTGCAGGCAGCCCTGAGTTAGGCTCAAATCCACCATCATCCCAATGACGTGGGTAACAGCATCTCCACTCATCAGCTCTGTCTGGCTCCTCTCTCCTCGCAGCGAGGAGACTGAAGGCAGGCAGTGTCCAGGCAAGTTACAGACCACAGCAAATAGGAGTCCTCAGCCACTCCACTGTCTCTTAGCAAGGTGCATGATGGACTAAAAACTTACTCTCCTGACAGACTGTAATGAGAACAGAAAATGGCATTGCATGAATCCATTCCTCTGACAAGGGTTGCAATGACAAAGGCAGGAGCTTTCATGGTCATTGTGTTACTACTGCTGATGGGTCCTCCTTGTTCTTGTCAGTATTAATGAAGCAAGATAAAGTAACAGTTCCATCTTCTTTGGCGCAAGACAGATAGCTGGTTTGCTTTGCCATGGAGGAAATGTAAATATCTCCAGATTTCTTCCCACTGAACTGTGGAAATGCTCCTGCAGAACAGCTGAATGGCACTGGTGACCTGGCAAGCCAAAGAAAATACAAACAACTTCTGAAGAGAAGCTACACAGCATGCATCGAGCCCACCTAAGAAGCACTGTTTGCCAGAGACCCACCTTTCTCACTGCTTTGTGCTGTCATTAAAAGATAGGACTCAGTGAGCGGCGTCATCTTTCCCTGTTGTTTCCCTGCTCGGATTGTGGAGCTGGCATCTCTCGCGCTCTCTGCAGCTCTCTTCCATAGCTCCTTGCAGACCGCAGGTTACAGCTGGGTGCTCAGTCAGATCCTCCGCCCCACCGGTCCCCTCCCACCACAGCAAGCTGCAACTTCCCCCAAGCTGTAGCAGACCCAGCTCGTGGCAGGATGGACTGTCACCCTTTTACCACAAGAGTCGTGGGAGCTGAGGTTGGGAGCGGCACTCCAGGGAGAGCAGTGGGAAGACTAGTTACAGGAGAAAATAAAGACAGAAAGTGAGGTGATGAGATGTGAATCCAGAATGAGAAGGAGGAAAGCTGGCAGGCGTCCATCCCTTTCCCCATCTCTATGCCTCCTATAAGACATACCCAGTTTTAGATGGCACCCAAGACCTACTGCACAGTATATTGTAGAAATAGTGTCACACAGCTGAGAGTATGGATTCCTACTCTTCATTGTCAGTTTTCAAAAAAGGCAGCTTGCTTTGCTAGCTATCGGACTGTTTGAAAGCCTCGTAAAAATCTTTCTGTGCCTGCCTGAACATACCCAGAAGCCCTGGCCCTTTAATGTTAAGGAAAAGCAGGAAAACACAGCTAAAGCCGGTACAACTGTTCCTGAAGTACAGAGAGATTTCAGGGAACCCGTATCCTGCTCCTGTACAAACACCTCCTCCAGGCTGGAAAGATAGCAAGACAGGACTCTGAGCTGTGATCAAGACGCAACGGCACACGGGGAGTGGAACAGCACTGATATAAAGGAGATCCTATCCTGAAGCAGTCTGAGAAAGGAGCCACTTCAGGTAAAACTCATCTAAGAGCAGGCATGTGGGCTAGAAACCCTTGCTTCTCCAGAAATGACATCATTCTCTGATGGAAAGCTGCCCTGTTCAGGCTCCACGACACCTTGGTTTTGCTTCAGTCAGGCTTATTTTACAGTTCTGGGACAGCAGCCTTTTTTTCTAGTTTGGTTTTCTGTCCTCTGTGATCATCTGCTTAGTTTCCTTTTCCACTTCATTAAAATCCACAGGGCATTTGATCCTTTCAACATCCTGAGCAGTGTCCAAAGCTCCCAATAACACCAGGGAACCTTGATCTCTCCATTGCCTCATACATCCTACTCCAACATTGCAAATGGAAATGCACAATGCTGGAGCAGCAAAATGTTGTAGTTCAAAACAGAGGCAGGTAATACCCACGAGGCTAAATTTGGGCCAGGACTGTGCAGGAGTTACTGCCACCTCCCTGCCTTGCACCAGTACCCAGCACCAGGCTGCCTGTCCATTCAGTGGTGCCTGGGGCAGGGCTGAGACAAGCGTAATGAGATGTTTCTCATGGCAAAACCTGACACAGAAACTAAAGAGCAATTGCTCCCGAGCTCTCTTTGGCTTACAGTTTGCTGCTGCTACTGTAGACCTGGGAAAGGCCAAAGAGGCATCCAACAGCTTGTCTGTCTCACCCCTATCGGCCGTCTATCAAAAGTTACCACGTGACCTTTTGCTATGCAATCAAAGTGGTGCTGTGGCTGCATACTGCTTTTGAAATATGTAACACCAGCCAGCCCACAATTCCTGCATGCACTTTCCAATGAAAACCAGACAGGGGCAGCTGTCTTCCACCAGAGTTCCTCACACAGGATTTAGGAGCAAGCTATTTTGGTGCTCCTTCAAGAACACACCTCTTTGAAAATCAAGAAGTTTTTGACAACCGAATTCCAGGCAGTTCCTGTTCTTTATAAGCACCAAATCTCCCATTGTAATTGTTTGTTTTCCAGGAGGCCACCAGACTTGAGGACCCCAAGATTTAGGCCTTCTATCCCATCCCAGCTCAGGTTCAGCACTGCAGCAAAGGCTGGTGGCTAGAAGAGACTTTCCAGTGGTGCGGATTGCTTGGGAGAGGTGCTCAGGCTGGCTCAGTGGAACTGAAGATGCTGAACGAGGTGTGTGGTGTGGTGTGGTGTGGTGTGGTGTGGTGTGGTGTGTGGTGTGGTGTGGTGTGGTGTGGTGTGGTGTGGTGTGGTGTGGTGTGGGTAGGAGTCTCTTGCACACTGGTTTGCAGGTAGTCTGCGACACCTCCTAAGGCAAGGCTGCTCTTCTCGGGTTTGCATTGAAACCCACGCCATGGGGCATGGGTGAGGGCAGCGAATGGACAGTTCGGGGGGTCCCTTTCTAACCATGTGACCCAAACGCAGGTTCCCAGCTTCTCATGCAAATGGGGCAGCCTTTGCAGTACTCTGACCCCATCTGCACCCAGTTTGCCCAGAGAGAAATGTGAAAACTCATCCCTTCCAGAGGACTTCAATTGACAGTTTGCTTAGGGAGTTATCAAATCTACATAACCATAGGAACAGCAATTTACATTTATTGTATATTGCACTGTTTGTGGCTATTGATCAAAGTGGCTATGGAACAATACCAGGTAATGAATACATTGGACCGAGCAGTAAATCTAACGAGATTCTGCTCTGACTGAGTGTTGCAGCGCGGTGTGCATTCACCATCTACAATAGAACTAATGCCAAGAACTGCCTGTTTATGACATTTGTTACCTCTGGAGAAGTTAAAAATTGAGTGTCCTGGTTTTGGCTGGGACAGAGTTCATTTCCTTCCTAGCAGCTGGCACAGCACTGTGGTTTGGATTTAGGAGGAGAAGAATGTTGATAGTTCACTGATGGTTCAGTTGGTGCTGAGCAGGGCTTACACCAGTCAAGGGCTTTTCAGCTTCCCCTGCTCTGCCAGGGGCACAGGGAGCTGACCCCAGCTGGCCAGAGGGATATTCCATCCCATATGACATCATGCTCAGGAGAGTTGGCCAGGGGAGCAGCAATTGCTGCTGTGGGCATCATTTGGCAAGTGGTGAGCAATTGCATTGTGCAGCACTTGCTTTATATATTAGTATTAGTACTAGTAGTATTACTGCTACTACTACAACTACCATCATGTTACTTTATTTCAATTATTAAACAGTTCTTATCTCAACCCATGCGTTTTCTCACTTTTACACTTCGATTCTCTCCCCCATCCCACTGGAGCAGGGGGGAGTGAGCAAGCAAGCAGGCCCCTGTGTGGTGCGTAGTTTCTGGCTAGGGTTAAACCACAACAGAAAACTACAGGACATATTCATTTTAGCACAAAATAATCAATTTCTATTCACCTCTCTGCCAGCCTTACCCCAGTGTTTCTTATTTTTTGTGCTGCAGCAGAGAGACCCAGTACCCACACCTACACAAAGACTTCCCCTGCTCAAACCTGTGCAAAGCACTGAGTCTTGGCTCAGTCCTGGCAGTACCGGAGCAACCCATCACAAATGCGCTACACGTTTCGCATTCGCGGGTATCACACAGAGATAGTTTATTATTGCTTTTCATCCCAGTAAGAACAACAACAGAAGAAACCCTCCTCACTTGCATGGCGCTTCTTTCCAGGCTAGAGATATATGGCGCTGACGACCTATTTTACTCAACATACAAGCCACCTTCTGAACAATTTTCATAGCTGGCCCAAAAAATAGACTGAAACTCATAATCAGTCTAAAGACAGACCTGCGCTACTGTAGATATGCAGGAACGCTTTTATTTACTAGGCTCCTTCATAAAAGCAAAATGTTTGTGATAGCAACTGAACTACAAAACTCTTTTTAGGCATGAAGACTTAGTGAATAGTAATATCCTGCAGCACGTGGGCTGCTTGTCAGCACTTGCATGTTTTCAGAACACATACAGAATGACACAGCCTGTATGGAAATTGTCAGGTATTTCTTTTGCTATGACTGCCAAGGCCACAGCTGTGTGAGGCATTACACAAGCATATCAAATCCTTGCCCAAAAGAGTTTTTAAATCTGTTTGTTAACACAGCCACTGTATTTCAACCCTTCCACCTGCGACAAAATCCTCCCAGGGGGCAGACTTGCCTGGTCTGATCAAATATTCGGTCAGCAGGGGTAATATTGAACAGGTATCAAAAACTGGTCCCAGCCTCCACCTTCACCTCTGCCTACAAGACTGGTAGCACAGGGCTCACGCTTCAGTCCCACTGGAGCTCAGTCTCTTACATTTCATTTCCCACTCCTCTTCAGAGCTCTCGTTATACCGAGGGCTCGCGGTAAGGGAGGGTTCCTTACCTCTTGTGCAGCCAGGGCACGCTCACCTGCTACAAGCAGCCTGCTCAGGCCTCCCCTTTGTGTAGGATCTGTTAACAGAGTAACACCAAGTCTAAAGTTTATTCATTTGCTTGTTTAAAGGACCTACCCTTTGCAGCGTTAAGCCCCCAGGAGACTACTGGTCACAGACACTCTAAGCAAGCTGCCACAAAAGGCAGTTCAAGAGAATCACAAATAACCATTTCTGTACCCTCTGGGAGACGCTTCCAAAGCTCTTTGCAGGATTGAATTGGATCTGTGTGCTTAACCCTCCGTTGCCTGGATTTACAGCTTTACTGCCAAAGGTTCTATGTACTGCAGAGGTGGCCATCTTTAAAAAAGCACCTGTAATGATCTCATGCATAAATGTACACAAAGATGCTCTGATACCACACATGCCTGTAACTCAATGCATGCTCCTACCCAGGGAGTGGTTCCCTTCTGTAGCCTTTGAACAGGTAAAACAAGGGAACAAAGGGACAGGATCAAGCTCTGAAGCAAAATTTCTATTTTCATTTAGCGTTAATTTAGAGCCGCATTTAGTGGTGAAAATGCCAGTGTGACAGCTCTGAAGCATGAAGCGCTTGATCCTCGGTGCCAGAACCATGCAGGCACTGGCCAGGCAAGCTGCCTGCCCACTCGCTGCCCTGCCAATGCAATATATAACCGAGGAAAGTAAAATGGGGACATGAATGTTCTTTCTCCAAGTACCTGGAGGCCAGGTTGGATGGGGCTTTGAGAAACCCAGTCTAGTGGAAGGCGTCCCTGCCCATAGCAGCAGGGGTGGAACCAGATGGTCTTTAAGGTCCCTTCACACCCAAACCATTCTATGATTCTGTCATTGATGCTGACAGCTTCTCGCCTCCAGCCCTCCGGCACCTCAGGAGCTCAGAAAATGACAACAAGAAGGGAGACCAATGAACACGGGCACTGCATTACTCATGGAGTGGCTTTTCCACTCAGAACAGTGGTTGCTCGTCATCATGATGAAGACTAGTTGTCTGGTTTGGGGGGAGTGCCTCGGAAGCAATGCAGAGGCCCAATTTAACATAGTGTCACCGGGAGAGAGGGAGACAGCCTGTGGCCCATGTCTCGCACAACAGCCACGCTCTATTGCTGAGACACCAACTTCAGCAGGGATGAGCCACCAAAGAGAAGCAACTTTCCATAGGCCTCACTGAGCATGCACTCCTGTTTCCCAATTTGCTTTCGCTAAACTGTACAAAACCTCTCTCTACAAAAATAAATTACACGGGCCCAGGACCATTCCCCAGAAAAATTAAGGTTGTTAGGCAGAAGTTTAACCGGTGTCTTGGCAACTTAATTTGGGACATGAAAGGTATTTGCACCACAGTACCGTGTCCAGCAAAGAAAACCAGTCTGGCAGTTGCATTCCAGCACCGCATCCTCAAACAAAACGAGGCTGCTACGTTCGAGGAAGATGGGTGGAAACACCTTGCCTGCCATCCCCAAGTTACGCTGGGGCATTTCTTCACTCTTTGTCACTCTCCTTGGGCTTGGTACAGCTTTTGCAGAGCCTGAAGCCAAGGCCCATAGCTTTTTCCTCTTTGTAGGGGTGGATGTCTGGGGTTTCACAACATGGTTTGTTGTGGGGCACCACTTGTACCCTGGATTTGCCTTCATAAATGTGTCCTTGTCCTAGGAAAGAAAAGGAAAATTACCAGTCAGGCCAGCCATGCCATTATACTACCCACAGGGCAAGAGAGCGTGCTGCTTGTGAGAGGTTTTAATGCAGTAAATGATCCTTAAATATCTTGACCGTTTAACGGTTTGACCGCATGCTTGGAGTCTGACCGCCAACACAATCCAACACAATGAAATATTAAGATAAGTAGAGCTGTATTTAAAAAAGAGGGGTTTCTCTTTCCCCTCCCGAGGATTTATCACCCAGAGAAGGCTGAAATAATGACCCTGCAAACTGCTCCCAGTGCTTGTATGCTCACTCTGGGCTATCTGAATTCTTTTGCAGGTACAATCTCTGCTTACTTTCTCGTTTGAATGACATGAAAACATACATTCAGCAATAAACACAGCATGGTCATAGAACAGAACCATAGAATCACAGAGTCCTTTAGGTTGGAAAAGCCCTTTAAGATCATCAAGCCCAACCGTTCCCCTAACCCTGCCATCCCACCACTAAAACCTGTCCCTAGGCACATCATCTGCCTGGCTTTTAAATCCCCCCAGGGATGGGGACTCCACCACTTAAGCACACGTTGTGCTTTGGGATAGGAGCTAAGGACTGCATGAAGGCACCACCACGAGCAGATGTTCAAACCCAAAGCATCCAGAACGGGCAGATACACCTCCACCATCATTTCAACAGTGTTTCAAGTCATGGGATACTCAGTCCTGGAATTTACAGAATTCACTAAATTTAACGACAGCAGCCTCTTTGCAGGTTTCTTACTCAAAAGCAAAAGTCAAACAGCCACATAACCTTGGGGAAACACTTGTGCTTCCATCCGGCTGGTGTCTTCCCATGGCTCTTCCTCAAGGCAGGAGAAATGGCCATGACTTTGGATGTCCACACAAATTCACAAGTACACTTAGTCCTCTGGCAGTCATTCCCCAGGGGCCAGAAGACCTCTCACCCCCCCCCAGAACTTCCCGAGAGTCACCTGGCACTCATTCTCCATAGAATGCAAGTCCTCCATACCCACCCACCAACCGACCAACTCACCAGGAATGAGTCAGACTGCACCAGAAGTGACACTGCCCAACCTGGCCAGACATGTTAGACCAGAAATGGTGGTTTCAAGACAGAAAACACAATCCACCAGAAGAGCCAAAAACAACAAGAAGAAACATTGTAACAAAACAAAGGCCCCCTGTCCAATCCCTAAAAAGGAAAGCAAGCTGAATAAATGACTCATCACAAAAAAAACCCCACCGCCCAAAAAAAACCCCAAACCATGCAGAACACAGGATAAGGTAAAAAAACCCGTAACTTCAGGAACCCAGGGCCAACAATAACACGGTTTAGTCCAAACTTGCTTAAACTCTGGCATACGATAACCCTATCACCCCATAACCCCAGCACATTGTAGCCCTATGATATCAGAAAACGGAACACAAACTCCCTGGAGATCCCTGCCAGGGCCTTCATGTGGCCGCAGATCTCAGACATCATAACTTTCACGTGGGAGTGAGATGGAGCCACCAGGACATCACCACCCCTATCTTCACACCCTGAAACAGGGGCCGGGTTAAATGCTCCTGGGGAGAAGTATTGAGGCACTCGGAGACATTGAACCCACCAGCCATGGCCATGGGGCTTCAGCTCCCCATTTCTGTGCCAGAGCCACCAGGCACATGACCCCGTCCTCCCTGCGAGACCCCTCGGGGCAGCCGTACCCAGAGCCACATGGCTGGATAC
>JAKFQP010001137.1:17459-32576 GCA_023375905.1 Nycticorax nycticorax | reverse complement strand
CGACCCTTTCCAGCACAGACTGAGTAGCACCGACTGCCGCCTGAATAATCCATTTTTTGCTGGACCACTGTACTGCCTGACTGTACACCTCTCCCGAAAGCTCCTCCGCAGCATGTGGCACATATTAAGTCTTTGATCTGCACAAAACCTTCAGCATTAGGCAAATGCTGGCTAATAACACATTCTCTCAAGTGCCAGAAGAACGGCCAAACCATTTTACGTAACGATTTGTGAGCATTCTCAGCTCCCTTCGGGGCTGTTGAGTTCATGTACAAACATTTTGCCTATGGATATTTTATTGAAACGTTCCTTGGAGATACAGGAGCAGAAAAAAGACCCTTCTTCCGAAAAATCAACTTGGCTAGAGCTCTCGCGGACGAGGTGGGCAAGGGGGGCAATTGGTCCGGCAGCCTTTTAAACAAAACCAGCATCATCTAACGACAAGGTCGCTCAGCCTTAACATAAAAGGCGCTGCCTATAAGAGAAGACCGGCTGCTAATTCCCACCATGCAGGTATGACAGAAAGACGATTGCACGCCAAACCTCGGGGCTAATGATGAGCTTTTCCCAGAGAGGCAGTCGTTGTCTGCAAAAATTGCCTGGCTTTTTTTTTTCAGCTGCAGACAATAAAATCCTATCTACAGAGCACGTCGGGAGCAGAGGCGGCTGCATCTTCCCGATGAAACAGCGTTATCGACAGCCTCCCCCAGACACGCGGCTGGCAAGCGGGGCCAGAGTGAACAGTGAAAGCATTAACGCCGCCAGCCTCTGCCTGCTCAGGCCAGCGCACGGCTCCAGCCATTCCAAGGGTGCGGAAGCGGGCGCACGGGGACCACGCGATTCCCCGTGGGTACGCCGCGGCTAGATGCTGATCAGCACTGACTCCCTCCCGATCCGCCAGGCAAACCGGCAATCTCCCTTTCCCGATGACTTCTCATTTTCTAGATTCACCCGGTGCCACCTCGAATCCCACCCAAGGCGGCGATGCCTCCGGCGCTTGCTTTTATTGCCACAACCAGCCCATGCTTCTGCACCACAGCCCCGCAACCAGCCGCGCCGTTTGCCAGCCCCGTCGTGACATGAGCTACCTAACGGGGGATCCAACGCAAAACACGGGTAACAGCGGTGGGTTTTGCCCAGCCCTGGAGGCCAGGCATCTCACTCCAAGTCGTGTGAAACTGCCCCGGCAGCGCATTTCTAAGGAGCTCCTCCTGAGCAGCTGCCAAAAAGACTTTAATAAAGAAAAAAGCAGCATCTAAAGAAAGCCTGGCTTTTTTTTTTTTTCCCCCGAGCTTTGTAACGTTCCCCACTACGGGATACGGGACGCTGCCTGGCATCACACCTCCCTTGGACTCGAATACCAGCCAAGTCTCCAGTTAAACCATTTAGCGGCACCGTGGCTGCCATACAGAACAACGTTCCAAAAAATGCTCCCTAATTCTCAGCGGTTTTCTGTTTTCTTTGCCTTTTCTCGGTTTTCCTTTCTAAAGGAGCATGACTTGCCCGGTCTCTCGCAGAGACGCGTGCCGGGGCCCTACTCTGGTACCTGAAACATCTTCCTCGCAGTCGCGGTGGTGCACGGCATCCTCCCCTACTTCCACCGGCACCCGCAGCATGACGTGGGCACCGAGCAGCCGCCCCTCCGGGCAGCACACGGGAGACACCATTCCTTGTCCAACGCTCTACCACAGCTCCCTCAAGGCCAATTTTCAAGCTGTTTCCATGAGATGCGGTCCCTGAATACGTCAGCTTTTTGCGTTTCCTTGCATCAGCTACGAGCCCTCCCACCAAACCATTCATGCACTTTACCACCCGTCGTTTAGATAATTTACCCCTTTTTATGGCAATTTTTTATGGCGACCTTTTTAAGGACACAGCTATAACAACTCTGGGCTCTTTTTCTGAATTTAAGCTTCCGTGCAGTGACAAGAAGAAACTCCCCTTCCCTCTCTGCGCTTCAAACCCAGCCCTCCGGCTCCGAGGGACAATTTTACGCCTATTAAGCTCTTCTCATGAGCAGGGCTCCATCGTCGCCTGTTTGTCCCCTTCCATCGGTCTCCCCATCGGCTCTGACCACTGCAGCACTTCTAAAAGTCGTCTCCAGCGAGGGCTGGGCGGAAGAGAACCGGCCCGCAGCGGAAGCCAAGCGCCAAGCGCGCGGGGATTTTCATTTGGGATTCCCGGAGCTTCGGTGCGTGCCGAGCCCTTTGTCCCGTGGGCTTTTCAGCCAGCGTCTCCGGCTGAAACGGAGCCCATCCCTGTTGCCAGGCAGTATTTCAAGGAGTACTGAATGTCTCTGGCAACCAACACTTTTTGCTTTCAGCTCTTTTCATTCTGCCCCCTCTCTTTTAAACGTTTGCCAAGCGCCTCGGCCACTTCAGGCACCGAGGGAAAAGCGCGTTATTATTCCTTGCAATCCTTGCAGGAGAGCAACCGGTGTGCGAGGGCAAAACGCGCGCGGTGCGAGGCTTCTGCAGGTTCTTCTTCCTTGGTCATCACCCGCCCCGCTTCCAACACCACGCCGGAGAGAGATGCCACCAGGCTCAAAGGCACAAATTACCGCCGGGGGAGAGCGAAATAAATTAGGTCTGATTTTTGCCATTGCCTTGCACATGGGACCGTTGTTTACGGCATGGGTATCGCTGGCTGCGTCCCATCCCAGGGGTTTCACCCGGCAGAGGCGTGAGTGGCAGGGGATCAGAGACCCACGGTGGGTACCGCAAACCTGGCAGGCCAACTGTAACGAGAGAAGCCCTATCAAGGTGAATCTCACTTTCAAGGCTGACAAACACTTCTTCAGCATCCCTGACGTCACCTTCTTGTCATCGCAGAGTGTAAAATTATTGAGGGCTCGTTACTAGGCATCGTCTTGAGTGGCAATGAGTACGGTGCTCTTGCTTGGGTTGACTGAAGTACAGCCGAGGGGCTCTGCAGCGGTCGGTGGGGAAATGAAGACACAAACAAACACGGAGAGGGCTCTGCTGCTGGTAGAACTCAAACAGGTCCTCCCCAGGGCTGGGGAGGGGTGGAAGGCGCTGCCCTTCTCCACTTGACGGAGACGAGGGGTACGCGTTGGGAGTTGGGACAAGCGTGCATCTCCACACCGTAAGCATTAGCCTGTGAAGGTGGGGGCCTAAACCCATTCCGAGCTCCGGAGGCCACCTCACCTTGACCATCACCAGGAGGAAGGCACCCACCCTCCCTTGAGATGCTTTGAAAAAGCTCAGCTTTGCTTTTTTTTCCCCATCACCTTCTGAAAAGCTTCGCTCAGTGGCAAAGCGCCCTTTTGGCTGGGGAAGGTTAACAGCCACTTATCTAAAAAGCTGCAAAGCCAGCCTGCGAATTCAGACAATGCTCGCATTGACTCGCAGAGCAGCAGGATTTGGCCTGGCTGAGCCGTTACAAAACCAGTTACGCTTTCACGCTGGGATGCTGGTTTTCCTCATGCTTCCCCGCTGCAGCACGGCAAGTTCGGTCAGGTAGACCCAGCTTCAGACCTGCACTTTGGGCGACCGCATTTATCCTGTGTTTTAGATCCCGTCCTCAGCACCCCCCCTCGCTTGGCACCCCTGGACACGCTCTCATCGCCCTGATGAAGCGGTCACCGTCTGTTAGCAGCGTGGCGAAGCAAAGCTTTCGGCAGATAAATCACCTCTCTGAGGGCATTTTCTTTTCCTCTCAGAGTCAAAGCAATTCAGAAAAGGGCTCTCGCGATGGTATTCCAGTAGCAGAAGGACCCTATTGAGATACGGGCACAATAACCAGTTTCGTTCCTGCCTTTAAAAATTAACCACCATGAAGTCCAGGCTGGGAGTGGCTCGGGGCTGCCAGCAGCGCGCTCCTTCCAGCTGGCTTCCCAGAAAGAAACTCCTCATTCAACTTCTTCTCAAAAGCCTGCTGACGTTTCTGCAGCCCTTGCTCTTCACCGGTTTCCCCTTGCAACAGCAAGGAGAGTTCAAGCTTCTGCCTCCTTTTGCCTCTTAGCTTCACGGACTCACCCCCCGCACCCCCCATGGGCACTAAACCTCCGCAGAACTTGACAATGCTGGAAAAAACCAGGCCAGTTGGCTGAGGGACAAGGTCTGCGCCTTCACATGTGCCCCACCGCTCTGAAGCAGGACCCAGCCAGGCCAAGACCTCCAAACTCTCCCCTCCATCTAAGAAAAAACTCAGTGGCTGGGGGTCCTTCGCGCAGGGAACTGGAAAGGCTGCAGAGCGTGGTCGCCTGCTGCCACGGGGCGCACGCCGGTCCGTGCTTCGAGCCGGTTTCCGTCAGCTCCCAAAGGGCAGATGATCCCTCATTAGCGAGAGGAAGGGAGGTGAGCTGGCGGGGTACCACACAGCAGGCATTTCAGCAAATGTCATCGGCAAAAAGGAATGCTGGAGGAAGGAAAGCAAGCTGAGATAAAACAAGTTTGCCAAAAAAAAAAACCCAAAGTAAATTTTAAAAAAAGTCAAGGGCAGGCCAGCGCAATGCTCATGAAAAGCGGCGTCAGGCTCGCGGTGCGTCGCCTCGCTCGGCTGCGCGTCAACTGGCCGGGTTTTGCGGTGAACCTTGGCGCCCGCCGCGCGGAAGAGGGAAGAGCCGTTCTCATCGGGCTCCGACGCACAAGGAGGAAAACTGAACTCGGGGAAGGCACCAGCTGCCGTGCATTCCCTAAGGACTCACCTCCACTGGAAGGCAGTTCTCTGCTTTAAGCACATGTCTGCAATTCGGTCAGACAAATAGAAGTATAAAATACTCCCACTTTTGGGAAATGCATACCACTGGACCTATACTAGTACAATTGTGTGCAAAAAAACCCAAAACGCAGAGCATTTTCCAATGTATTTATAGAGTAAACCCAAGCAGAGACCAGCCTTCGGGAAGCGACTGCCCTGCAATGAAGATCGATAGGCTCAGGAAGAGGAGACTGCCAAAGCTGGGGAAGGAAGCAAGCCAGTTCAAACAAACCTAACCTTTTTTTTCCACTGAAGTATCAGAAATTTGCGATCTTGAGACACAAGAGATGACTTATGGAATGCCAAGCGAGCCACGCAGAGAGATCCTTTTACCGCAACAGGAGAGGCGCAAAAGCAGCGAGGAAGCCCCAACACCCAGAACGCGGAGGCAGAGCCCCACCGCGCTGTGCCATTTCAGGATGTCTCAGTCCAACACGAGCCCAGGTCAAAGCAAAGGCAGCAAACATGGATCATAAGGAAGATTCAACCCAAACCTGGAGAAGAAGTACACGAGGCAAAGGAGGAAAATTAATTATTTAAGAACATTAGCAGCAGGAGCTTGGGAACCGGTGGGGGAACTGGACCACCTCGGAGCGCGCCAGCCAATTAAGAGGATTAAAGGTTTTGCAAACGCAGCTTCTTCGTGTGAAACTTCACCACATAGGTGGGTGGAGAGGCACTGAACCTTTCTCAAAGGCCAACGTGCGAGGCAGCTCGGACACGAAGGCATCTGCAGAAGGAGGAAGGAAAGAGAGAGATGAACCTCCAAGCCCCTATCCAGCCCCGAGGTTTTAGCAAGGTCTGGACCATCTCATACAGCCCGAAACCAAAGAAAACAATCACCAATCCATGGAATCACGCGGAATTGGCATCCAACTGATTTAAGACACTTCGCCACGGGATACCACCTACCGCAGCAGAAAGAAATAAATTATTCTATCTGATCTCCATTTCTTTCTAGACTCTGGAAGGTGCTGCCCTTTGGAGGTTCCCTACCGCCGTTCCAGAAAGCGCCCAAGGTTAGCATGCCTTTATTTTTCTTCCACTCCTAAAAACACAGCCAAGCCGAGCTGCCGCAGCCTGTTTGGACTTACGCAGACCGGGGCTGCTGCAGTTAAAACCAAAGCCATTAGCAGAGTTCTCCAACCGAAGCGCTACTTAAGCAGATTTTTTTTTCTTTCTTTCTTTCTAAGCTCCTAACTGCAACTGTAGCAATTATTGGTTTATGTAATTGCCTCACATTTAATGTTTACAGCAACATTTTACAACTCATTTACATGTAGTTCACTAAACGCTTTAGGGTTAATTGGTCTTTTGTCGTGCATTAAGTAGCTTGTTAATTATTAGACAGTTGGAAGGAAAAAACAAGTAGGAGGTCAGTCGGGGGATGGCTTGGGCTGGACAGAATGGCTGCCTGGAATTAGCAAAACGCAGGGGGGTGATTTTGGCCTAAGCACTGACCTTCCTAATGGCCAACGGCACGTTCAGCCCCACAGCGGGCGAGCCGGGAGCAAGCGGGTATTTTACAGGATCACGCCGCCTCCTTTGCTCTAGCCTAAGGAGGGCACAACAGGACTGGCTCACCGACCTCGCCGCTTACAGCGTGGGCACGGAGAACGTCACCGGGAAAACGGGCATTTCTGAGCACACTTCAGGCAGAACGGGTGAAACCAGGAGTGCAAGAAGGGTCCGGAGGGATGTTTCCCTGGGCCATCCCTAGACGACCCGAATCAAGCACCCACCTTTCCCGGTTTCTTCGTTAGAGCACACCCAGGCCACATCTCAATACCGTTCCATGGCACAAATAATTTTGTACCGCGCGTGCTGAAAGGCAGCCCCAGGACGTCCAAGTATTCGCTGCTCTGAGCACTGCCAGCCCAGATGCATCCAAAGAGATCAGAATGATTTTGGGGGGGGAAATCAGGGTGCCCCCTCGGGGCTCTATTCCACCCGCACTTCTATCTAACGAAAGAGTGCTTTGGGCATGGTATCACACCTTAGAAACCAACAGTAACAGCTTAATTACCGCGTCGGCCCCGCTTTGAGCAGGGGGTTGGACCCAATGACCTCCATAGGAGCCTTCCAACCTAATTTGCCCCGTTCCATCAGTGAACTCCACATATAGCTAATCTCCACTCCAGTTCTCCCATCTGCTGCCCAAACGTGAGCGCTTTGCCAGGCTTTCAGAACAACTTTTAGTAATGAAGAGAGACTGGGAACCCCATGCTGGGTTTAATGATCTCCTTGGCATCACGGTCTGGAAGTCGAGATGAGAAACTCAAGCAACAAGAAGCCAACTCCGTATATTAGAAGCATTTGCAAAAAAACCGCATCCAACTTGACAAATTGATGTGCAGTCTTTTCCATGCAAAGGGTTCCCAAGGCTACGACTCACCAAGCGCCCCAACTCCAACTTCTCTGGCTTTTCCTAAGACGGAGCTATTATTAACCACGTGCGATGAGCAATTAAACCAAACTGACTGAGGGCTTGGGTTCCAAACGCATTAGAGAAATCACATACGTGTCTTTCATGGACACTCATCCAGAACTGAAGCGACCTTTATCAGATGCGTCTTGACTGGAGCTATCGCATACTTAACTCCACGAAAGATCTTTTTTCCCAGGACCCTCGATGCCAAGTAACTCTTGGGAAACGCCAAGGGCTGCCCCAGCACAACCAGTCCGACTCCACGCGCTGTCCCTCAAGACCAGCCAGAGGAAAAGAGCAAAACTACTCCTAAACAGCGCTGCTTCCTCTGCGCCCGGGGAATCGACCTTGACCAACTCAACATGGAGTCAAACTCTACCTCTACCTTTTAAATCCCTCCCCAAGTACAGAAAAGCAGCCTCATCTGCAAAAGCACCGAGCACCCAGAAGGCCTTAAGGAGCATTCAGGACTTTAAAAAAACCCAACACAACAAAACAAGGGGGGAGGAATGATTAAAAAAAGCTAGTAAATCAGCCAGGTGCTCCTAATGATCTTCTAAACAGCTTGGGATGGAGAAGGCAAACCAGAAATGAGCAGCGTTTTCCAAAACGTCTTCCATCAAAACAGCATTTCCTCAAACGTAAACGGCTTTACGCGTACTGATCTCCTTAGAGTTGTTAAATGCTATCTTTATTTCTTTTTAATTGGTCCCGCTGCATTTTATATTGCTTTTGGAAAGTCTAGTAGAAGCAAATGAACGTGGTGTGTTGAGACGCTGAACTGTTAACACACGGGAATTAACCTGGAAAACTCGGGAGTTTTACTGTTGCTCGGTTTTTGTTATCGAGAAATAAGGGATGTACTTTTGTTTTTAAATAAAAAAAAATACTTGATTATTAAGAAAGCCTTTGTGTGTGGCAAGTTTCTGCAAATCATTAATTATTTTAACTCAGCAAGGGGCGCTGCTGCTTCCCTCCCGACCCCAGGAACACGCACACGCTCCCGGTGGGTTTCAGAGTAGGAGCGTGGAAGCGCCTCCCTTCCTGAGCTGTAACGCTTTTTCGCTCCCAGCATTTCAGCCGCCCGTTCCCCCTTCCCCGCTGGGATCAGCAGTTTGTGCTCGCACCAGCCCGTTTTGCAGATTCAGCTTAGCGCACGGCCGCGAAACCAGTTAAGTGGCCACAAAACCAGTTAAATGGCCGCAAAACCAGTTAAATGGCCGTGAGGGCAGGCACTGCTGTCGGGAAGGTAGAAAGGAGCCAAGGAGTGACGGGAGCTTCGTACGGGAGACGTGCCCCCCCCCAGGAGAGAGGCGAAGCTGACGTTACGGCTGGCCCCGCAGAAGCGCGCCGTGCCGTGAAGCGCCCTCGGACCGCGCCGCCGCAAGTTCACAGCCCGGCAGCTGGGCAGGGCTCAGTTAATACCGATATTCAAAGGACCCTGTCGCGGTGCCAAGCACGCAGTTCATATGACAAGGGTCGCTTTGTCTCGCATCCCCCTCCACCTCCCAGCACATGGGAAACTTCAGAAATTCCCTTGCCGAGGAGAACAACTAAGCTGAGTAACTTGGAATTACAGGCTTTCGAGGTTAGGGCGCTGCCGGAGCCAAGACATATTTCCAGTGCTTCTCAGGCCTGAAAACAACCTTCTACTTTTAATGACTTTGCCTTTTATCTTTAATAAGGGATTAGGAGTTATTTTTCCAGCTAATACCTTAAAATCCAGATAATCATAAAAGCAATCAGTAATACCCAATATATGTTAATTACTCATTTTCTTCTCGTCTCTTGCTGGCATGCTGTCACTCAGCTACGTTCATTTGTCCAGAATAAGGCCGCAAATCAAACCCACCATCAGGTCTTCTGGGGAGTCACAGGTTTAGACTCGGGGGATTAACAACAGATTCTATCTGCGACAACAGCGAAGCAAACAACGCTACGGCCAAAGACGTGCTGAACCACCCCCCCAGCCCCTCGCCTACGCCCAGACCTGCCACGTCCCCCCGGCGAACTCCCCGCGGCAGTCAAACAAAGCACGAGACTGCTCTAAGGCAAGCTAACGAGGCGCTGGGCCAGCTTTTCGGCTAGATGGCAACCGGGGGAGTCAAACTCGTGCTAGCCAAGTTATTGCCAGTGGAACGTCACCCTGAAAAAAAAATGTGACGTTTTCCATAATAGGCTACCTTGGCCTTTCCAAAGGGAATCTACAGGAATAGCGGGCGTAGAAGCTTTACATGCAAGATCAGGCGGTGGCGGAGGGAAAAGCTGAAGGTGTTGGAATAACAATGACAAACAGGACGTTGCTCAGCCGGGCGGTACCTATGACTGCAAAAGACTCGAATGGATGGGATGGCATTCAAAGACAATGTCCAGCTACCTATGCCCTCTTGAGGACACGGCAACGCAAGCACCCAGGCAACTTTTGTTCTACCCAGGTTTATGAAAACGCTGGCCCAGATGCTGGTGCCGCCACTTCCCAGGCTGCCGTCTCAGCTCGGGAAGGTCAGTCCAGCCAGCACTGCGGGAGGGCACGAAGCGATGGAGACGCTTCTGCAAGAGCAGGGGAGGGATGTCCCCGTTCAACAGCGTTCAATGCTGTTCCCAAGGCTGCCTTTCTCTGAAGGAAATGCTTAAAACCAGACCTCCGACAACGTTTCCATTGGACTTTTTTGGCTTTGCAGCACCCCTGAGAGCGCAGAGCATGAGGCTTGGCCAACGACTCATTCCAGTGTTACAAACACATCGGCCCTGACAGCGTGCACCAACCTCGGTGGGCAACGAGGCCATGGGGTTACGCTTCGTCTGCCTGGCGCATATCAGCCAGTCCCCAAACCACGACTTCAATCCGATACCAAGAAGCAGCAACCGCACCCCAAGCGCCCACAGAAGCCCTGTGGGTACATACACGCAGATGATGGGGAGCAGAACCAGCTCCCGTTTTCCCAGGCGGGCAACCACCCCTCCCAACCAGAATCAAGCTGTGGGTTCCCGCAGACCCCCACCGCAGCCTGCGATGCAGGTCAGGTTTTGCACAGATGACAACTCCACGCATTCATTGTAGCTCGCCTAAACAGAACCTGCTTTGTAAACGTATCTAATTTGCATACAGCTTCATTTTTAAGCTCCAAATGATCTCAATCTCACTGATTGATCTTATACTTTAGCACAGCCATCCTCCCTTAGCTCTCACTAATAAGCCTTGCATTAAAAAAAATAAATAATGTAAAACCCAAGTAACTTCTTCAAGTATCTTTGCATCACGGGCACTTAACGCTTAGAGTAAAATCAACTGGAGGGCTGAAAAAAAGGGAGATGCTGGCAAAGCGCTGGAGAAGGCCAGCCTGGTCTTTCATGGATTTGTGATTAACACATGATATTGGAAGGAATCGGACGACGGGAGAGGTAAATTGGCCAAGCTGACCCGCAGAGGGTTAGTGACAGCTTGGCTCTCCCGACGCCACGGCAGCGCCCTCTCCGTTAGCTTGTATCGCCTGTTACAGAACCTCAGTACGATCCCCTCCTCCTGCCACGTGCTCCCCGCAACGCCAGGAACGCGGTGCCGCACAGGGCCCCCAACAAATTCGTCTCCTATTGAGTTAAGGGTGAGCAAAAGGGAGAAGGAGTTGCAAATTGTTTCCTCTTTTTGTTTGTTTCTTTGTCAGCGCCCCTAGAGGTTGCTGGTAAGAAAGCAACTCATCATTTATCTATTTGTGCCCTTTTCTTGGAAGTCAGTATTTTTAAGTGGAGCGCGTGATATTAGGGATAGCGATGAAAACCAGAAGTGGCTTTCACAGCACTGAAAAGCTTGCTGGACCTCTGACCTTGCCCTTTCATTGCAAAGAACTGCAGGGAACCTGTGGAGAACAAGAGGCTTCATACAGGCTCTCCTCTTCCCGAGACCTGCAAGTCAGGTTACTCCTTTTTGTACGCCGTTGGCAACGCGGTTGGCAAGAAGAATTGCACCTTGGCCAAGATAAAAGCAGCGGATCCTCACACGGCAGGAATTCAGCAAGTTACAGAATCATTTTCTTCTCGCCTGGATGCAAAGGCAGCATCACAAAGCCAAGCTTCTCTTCCTAGCGCTGCAAGGGGGAGATCCCGTACAAGGGCCGCACGATCGGACGGCCAAAGCCCAGCTCTGGGGCTTCTGGCAAACCCAAAAGGAGGGGTCCCCCCCTCTGCAGCCACAAAGCATTTCTGCTTTCCCTCCAGAGGCCAGGGGTTCCTCCGCTGACTTCCCCGCCGCTACGCACCCAAGTCACCTGGGCAAGTCCCTTGGGACGCCAAGGACTAGGGCACCAAGTCATTCCTTCTTCAAGACAGCGATACAAAATTTGTTCCTATTTCTTGTCCAATCATTTGCTTTTAAATGAACTGATTTAAAAACTAACGAATGAAATTAAGACCCGAACTGTACTGCAACCTACCAAGACCATGAGAACTAGTAAAGCAGCCCCGCATGCAGGGCAGAAAGTACGCGCTTGGTTCCAAAGCCGAGGGCACGTCGCATGGCTTCATCCGGGTGCAAACCACAGGAACCAACCACCTCAGCCCAGACTGCGCCATGTGCCGGACCAGCTTTGGACAGCAGCATCTTCTGTACTGCAGGGAGAGTGTTACTGCCCGTTTACTTCATTAAATCATTCAACTCATTAAAGAAATTAAATGGGAGGTGACAAAACGGGAGAGGCTGTTTATTTCTCCTGAATTCTGAGCTGAAAAGGAGGAAGATGAGATTTAAGGAGAGCGGGGAACTCCACTAGCCCATTAGCTTAGAATCACGGAATCGTTGAGGTTGGCAAAGCCCTTTAAGCTCCCCCAGCCCAACCGCCCCCCTACCCCTGCCATCCCACCCCCAAACCCTGGCCCTCAGCACTGCCTCTGCCCGGCTGTTAAATCCCCCCAGGGCTGGGGACTCGACCCCTTCCCTGGGCAGCCCCTTCCAGTGCCTGACAGCCCTTTGGGGAAGGAATTGTTCCCCAGGCCCAACCTCACCCTGCCCTGGCACAACTTGAGGCCGTTGCTCCTCGTCCCATCGCCCGTTACCGGCAAGAGAATATTTCCCTTGATTCCTAAAGGGATTTCAACCAGGGAGAAAAACCAAAGAGCCAACCCCTCGAGTAGGGGCACCCAAGACAAATGAAGACGGCCTTCCCTTGTACATTTGCAACCTTTCAGTTCCATCCACATCGCATTTGACAAAGATTACACGAAAAGCTCGTTTGCTCAGTCTCCAGCCGGAGACCAGCAGGAATGCCCGAGCTTGGACATCTACAGGCAGGGTTTGCAGGCAGGCGGAGGTGCAACCTCCCAGGAGAGTCAGAGCCAGGCTGAGGGAGCAATTCGGCCGCGTGGCCAGAAGGCGTCTGCTTTGGGGGCTGCCGAGTCACTCCCGGGCGTGACCGTGCAAGTCAACTGCAGCGCCAGCCACCCTAAAGGCGATCTATAAATGCCCAAACCGCACGCTGACACCCAGGCAGAGGTGCCTCAGTCGAGGTGCTTGTGTTCTGCCTCTAGGAAACACAAAATGCATGAGTTATTACTTCTAACGCACAAAAATGAAGGCGCTGGATAACTGTAGATCACGTGATGGAATTTAAACAAGCATTTCAAAGCGTGACTTGGCTGCCAGGATGGAACGATAGATCTAGCGTGAAGGAAACGGTAACATCAGATCAATCACCGAGAATCAGCTTCCCTTCAGGAAATAATGAAAAGTACACGGCCGGATTGAACCCCGTTATTTAAATTAAAGTTTCCTACTCCCTGGTTCAGCTCACTGATGACACTGAGATTTTTATTGTATTTAAGGCAAACCAGGCTCCCTGGTGAATTGTCTCACGCATTGCTTCGGCTACAGACTTCAATTCTCCCGAGCGAGACGCACGTTTTCGTGGCTCCAGGAGAGAAGAAACCTTACCCCAAGCGACGGGGGCCGGGGCAGCCTGCAAGCGAGAGGCAGCGGAGGAGCTGCGGGATGGACGGGAATTCACCGAGAACGTGTAACACGCACACCACGCCATACGCGGATTGACCGCAGCCACGTCAGATCGCAGAATTTTAAAGAGTTTTATTTGTGCGTGCAAATACACACACCAAGAAAAGGATTCTTTTTTTTTTTTTTTGAAGCTTGGCTTAAAGCCTACTGCACTTTTAAAAAGAGACAGAAAAAATGAACTTAAGAAACACGCAGTTGATTTTCAAGGCAATAAAATCCTCCTCCCTCCCCTGTCCCCCAGTTCAAAGTATTTGCTTAAAGCTATCTGTAAAAGCAAGCCGCGGCAGAGACAGCGCAATCTCATTTCCCCCGTGCCCTACAAGAAAGCGCTGGGCAAACCTTGCCGGGGGTACAGCCAAGAGCAACACGCATACGTGCCGCCAAAATCCCCTCTCCAGGAGTCACCGCACCTTGCTCTGTCGCTGAGGCTGAATAAGGTTGGAAGAAGGAACATGACATTTGGGGAGGGGGCTTCACTTCTTTGAGGGAGAGCAGAGGACGCGGGGGGAAGAGTGGCGGTTTGGTGCCACCAACGCATGGGCAGACCCTTGCGATGAGGCCTAGGCTATTAACTTGAAAACCGTCTCCCGCCAAGGGCCGCGCTCAGCCGGACAGAGGAGATGCTTCCAAGCCTTTGTTGACTTCTGTTTATAGAAGAATACTTCAAACAATCCTGAAACCTTGACTGATGCAGCAGCATCTGCGGAGTCAAACCGAGGACAGCACATGTGCTCATACATCAACCTCAGTCTGTTTTCTTCCCCCGAGTTTTTAGTCAATGGATTTCATGCAGCAGCAAGCTCAGATGAAAAAAGAAGAAGAGAGAATGGAATAAACCTGCCAGCATCTGCTCTGCATTAACCGCTGTACTTGAACCGCACCGGCACCTCTGCCACCCGTGGGCTGCAACAGGAACCCCACGCACTTCTCAGTATCCCAACCTTATCACCACCAAGGACAACTCCATCACATGGAAAAGCATCTTCAGCAGAAACAGGCAGGGACTATTTGCCACGTCTGTCCATCAGACGCATTAATGAAAAGAACAGAGAGAAAGAGTCAGAAGCTGTTTTCCAGGCGTTTCTCAACTTTGGGGCAGTCCCACCGGCAAGCGGACGGCTCTGTCCGATACCTGTTCCCTCAACCACAGCCCGGGTTCTTCCGCTTGAGTTTGGGATGAAGGCAAACGTCTGCCAACAACATCACGTCAAAGACAGGAATGGCTCGATTTGCTGCAGGTTCACAGCCAGAGGAGGACCTGGTCTAGATAAAAAAAGCTTTTCTTCAAAACTCATTTGTTTTTTATCCCCCAAAGAGACAGGAAATTGTGAGCAATAAACCTCAGGGATTTCTGTTCCAAGATTACGGCATTTGAAAGCTGTCCTCAACTAGAGATTCCCATTTGAAGCACATGCTTTGCATAACTGAAAGAAAATACATGACCTTGGTAGGAAGCAAAATATTTCTTGCAAAACATTTACTCTTCCTCTTGCGATGTGCAATCTGCCTGTTCTTCCAAAACGAAGGACACCAAACCCACAGCACTTGAAAAAAATGTCACACCGGATTTAATCGGAGGAGGATGTTGTTACAACAAGTTGAGCACTGACCTTATGTTTCTGAAGCCGTGGGCTTCCAAGAACAGAGCATCTCCTCGTCTGCACCAAGCGCTGTCTCGCCTGTGTGGGCTTCCTACAGGCACTCCCCTTCCAGTGTCAGGCGGAGAAAGGCACCACCACAGCTCCACTTGGACGACCTCCACCGAGCTCCCCGCGTGTCACAAGAGGACAGTTCGGAGTCACCAGCCGGATGGGCAAGGGACCCTCTGGCTCCCCACGCCAGCCACGGCCCTGGGGACCTCGGGGAGGCCACCAGAGACCCCCGGTACTCTCCCAGCTCATCCCAGTCAGCCTAATAACAAAGCTGGCATTGACTGCAAGAGCAATGTACCTACAGCAGCACCAAGTTC
>JAKFQP010001137.1:0-13895 GCA_023375905.1 Nycticorax nycticorax | reverse complement strand
GGTCCCCCAGCCCAACCCCCCTGCAGGAGCAGGGACACCTTGAACCACATCAGGTTGCTCACAGCCCCGTCCAACCTGGCCTGGGATGTTCCCAGGGATGGGGCCTCCACCCCCTCTCTGGGCAACCCCTGCCAGGGTTTCACCACCCTCAATAATCAAGGGTTCAAAACCAGAGAGCCAATGGAAGCACGTATCAGTGGAGCGTTCACACGGTCGTTAGACGAAGCATGGCAGAGCATTCCTGCCATCTATAAGCACACGGCCCCTCTTCTCTCCCAGAAAGCGGTCTCGCCTGTAACTCATTACACGTGCGTATTAACATTCATCTTTTGACAGTTCTATCTTCAAAGCCCTTCAATTTGATTAAAGCAGCCACATTCCCTTTTTGACAACAGGAACGAATAGGTTCTCCCCCGAAGCCTTCCACCTTCCACTTCTCTGCCCTGCTCGCTCCCGTGCCAAATTCCTTGGCAAAAATGCCTATAAACAGAGGAACTTTGATCCATCGGGTTTTAGCCATTCCAAGTACGCAAGAAGCGCTGTGGAATGATGAAGCAAACACCCCAGTACTTTTCCATCTTTAAAGAAGTACACGATTACGTTAACAAACGACAAAACTATGAGATTAGTCATAGGACACCACTGAAGAGAGTCAAGTCACAACCCTTAGATTCGCTGTAGATGTAACCAAGTCAAACTAATAATTCTCCCAACCCCCAGATAACGTGCAGTTGCACTTGGGGGATATCTACGCTCTTCCAACGGGTTCAGCATCAGCCATGGAGAGGGAATTAAGTCGCCTAAAGGAAGGTCTGCTTCTGCTGGCAGAATGGAAATTCTAAGAGATGGATCCACCAGACTATTTTTTACCGCAAACCATCTATACCCTCTTCTCCAGAAGGGCAAAGCAAACCCCCTTGGTTTGTTAACAGGTATTACAGCCGCTTTCAGAAACCGAAGGGAAAGAAAACACATCCACAGCTTCCCAAACGCTGCCAAGTTTCAGTGCTGAGCTTCCAGCTCCAACTGTTGTGAAACATGGGATGTCCTGAAAGTCAACCCTTTCCACGGCCGGTACCAGCTGCAAGCTGTTAACAGCGTTCAAGTCCTCGGCGGGACTTGGCTTCTCGGTGAGGAATTAACGAGGACACGGTTTGCTAAAATCTATTTTGCTCCAGTGACTGAAGAATGACATTACGCAAAAGCTGGGCAACATGACCTTCTTCGTTAGCAAACCTCGGCCAGTTGCTGTCTTTAGCAGCTTCTTAAAACTTAACCCTCCGATAATTAAGCCGCACCTTTCACTCCTTAAGCGCGACAAACGCTTTATATTCTGCAGGCATAGGTTTCGGACAGAAATCCGCATGTGTTAACACTTTCACGGGGAAAATAGAGCACATTTTTGAGACTGAAAATGAAAACTAAATGCAAAGGAGGTGGGAAGAAGCCTGGCTCAGGGAGAAGGTCAGCAAGTGCATCACCGCTTCCAAGGGGAACGCGGAGCTGCTCATCGCCCTAACTTTGTCCGACTCGAGAAAGACCCCGGCCTGCAGGGATCTGGCCCCTAGGTTTCCCTTTTTAACAACCTCTTTTCACAACACCGGGGAGAAACTACGCAAGCACCCAGCACTGAATTCAGCGGCAGCTTCCCGGGCAATTAAGACAACTCCAAATAACAGGGAAAATGGGAATGCTGCAGGTAAGTACGGCTGGGAGAAGGAAGCCCTTTTACATTACTCTGCTTACAAAGGGCAAGCCCTATAGAGCCCGCGGGCGTCTTTCCAGCAGAGACAGCCCTGCTCCTCATCCACTCCGGCGGGGGGGGGGTGAATTCAGCTCGCAGCAGAGCCACGCTTCTGGAAGCCCACACAAGTCTGGGGCCACGCGGGGCGGAGGCAGGCAGGGAGCTGACAGTCCAGCTCCGGTCCCATTGGAAAGGAAAGGCGAAAGGACGGCGAGGACCTATACCAGAAATAGTCACCTGGCAAGGCCGCGCCGCTTGTGTCACCGCAGAGCGGCCAAAAGCCCTCCCTGAAACCTAGCCCACTCCTAGGCTTCCCCACGTAGACGGAGCAGCTCCCGTTAGGCAAACTATTTATATCAGCAATCTGCACAGCACTTCAGCAGATGCTTAGCTTTAAATATGGATTTAAATCTTCTTGAAAACAGCCGGGCTAAATATATACTTCAGGTTAAGTTTGTGGCTCGGGGCTGTCCTGAATCACAGCTCACGCTCTGCCCGCCCCAGCCCCGCACCCCCGACGTCCCCCCGGTCCTTACGGCAAAGCACGCCCCACGCCTAGGGGAAGGTGATGCTGGGATGTTAGCCCTTCTCCCATAACCAAAGGTCCAACAGTCACAAAATGCTCACATTTAACCCCAAATGTGGTTTTGCCTGCAGTTGGAAGCTTCTTATTTATTGCCAAAGCATTAAAGGAACCCACAAGACAGAGAGCAATCTCGTTTCGAGGGCGAACAATTAATTAAAAAATACTGCCTGTTTTACATATACATGCCTCTGTGTTTTAAGTAGACCAGGTAAAAGGATGGGAAATTTTCCCTTTTCACCACCAAATTAAAAGTCACACTGACAGAGCTGGAACAAAAACCTGATTTGGCTCCGTAAAGGGGCTACAGCACCATTTACTGGTACAGATGCCACGGCACGCCGTTCCTCCCTAGACCTTCAGCAGTTCCCCCGGCACCTCCTCCTCCTCCTCCCCCACGGTCAGGCTGTCCATGGCACGACGTGCATCGCCCGTGGGAGCTGTGAGGAGCTGTGAAACCCCGGGGGCCAGGCCACCGCAGGAAAATCACTGCGATGTCCCGCTGAAATGGGACACGTCTCAGTGATGACTCCAAGTTTGGAGTTTCTAGTGTGAGCTTGGTGTTCGAACCACACAGCTGACAAAATTTTAACCCTCAAAACCCCACGTGAATAATTTAAATCAGCGTATTCTGTGGTTACACTGCTGTTTCTTTGGCCTCCAACTAGCAAATGTGACTCTACGAGCCGTAACCATCATTTATCTGAGACGGTCCATCCCCAATAATCCCCGGTTCTCGAAGCAGACATGAAACAACTGCTCTGGATGGCACTGCTTCTCTTGCCACTAGGAATGCGGAGTATGTTTCAGCCCAGCCTTAATGCAAAGCCTAGACTAATCCCCCCCGAGAGCCTTGGCTCGCCTTTGCCAAAGGAGCAATTGTTGCCGTTCAATACGTTTACGCTCTTTGGTGGCGAGCGTTTGCTTTCTGCAGAGCGAGCGCTTATTCCCACGACGAAATGCATGCTGGAATGAAGTCACTTGACTACATTTCTTTTTTTCTATAGACTCATCCTTCTGAAGTTTCCCATCCTAGGCAATTTACATAGAAAACAGGCTGGAACATGAAAACCATGATACACCAAGTAGGCAGAACAAGTCCCAGACAGATAAAGGGAAACCCAAATAAGAGCAGGTCCAACAAAACGAGGTCAGACACGTTCTCTAGGAATACCCAAAGTGCAAGGAGGAGCCGGTGCCCAGCCGAACCCTCGAGTCAGCACTCTGCGGGCGAGCAAGGAGCGGGGAGCAGGCTTCCTCTTCGCCATCACCCGGTGGATTTGCAAGATGCCCCAGAAAGCTTTTAGAGGCCCAAGGACCGAATGGCCAAAGTCACACCTCAAAATCCTCCCATATCCATGAAACTCTTCCCTTGCCTCAAAGTTTCTATTGCCTTCACGGACTTGAAACCACGGGGTTTTGTGCAAATTCTGCGAGCACATCTCCTCATCAGGAGCAGATCTACCCCATCCACATAACTGGCTCCCAAAACTTGGTGGATCTATCATTTGCCATCTCCCAAGCGTATCCTTTCCGCGGGGCGGTGACGAGCCAGTCTCACCATCACCCGCAGACCGCCGTAACCACGAAGCGTTTGACTCAAACACCACGGCTCCCACGGGACACGGTCACCGCCCTCTTACCGAGACCCAACCGGTCACCTTGCACCCTGCGTTTGGCCCTTTTAGTGTGAGTTCAGGTGCAATGTCACTGCAAGGACAGGGACTACCGTGCTGCCCATCTGGAGCTCTTCCAGCCCATCTTTATTTCGGACAGGGGATTCACAGAGGCTCATCACCCTCCGCTCCCGTACAGCTCATGGAGAGACTCACTCATCCCGACTGCAGGCCACGGCAAAACCTTAATTTAGCTTCCCCCAGCCTGTGTGACACCTCTCGCTGTCCAGATTTAGTGCAGGACACTTGCTAAGCACCTTGACATCTCAGCCTTCTGTTTTCAGTGTCGCTTTTCTGCCCTCTCCGCACAAAAAGCCAAGCCCACCAAGTTCACTGCCTACAGCAAACTCTTCCCGGCTGCTCCTTCCCGTGAGTGCTGTTATTCGGTGCGTGTCCTTCTTTTTTCCTGGCTGATTCACATCAGAAGCGCTACTTACCCATTTTAAAAACAAAAATAAAAATACCCCCCCCAACACTATCAGTGCCCTACAGCCAAGGACCAAATTGTCGCCATAGCCCTGGACATTTTTGTCATTCTTTCCTGCATCACGCACATGAAGTCGACCTGTGGTCTGCACCACCTCTCGCCCCGTCAGACCCGATTTGCCCAGTTCCCACAGGGCCAGACTTCCATCGTGATGGGCGGCCCTCCGAGGCCGACTCACGGCGGAGCCCGGCTCTGCCCTTCTGCGTGCAAGCAGGTTTTGACACCTAGGCTTTTTCTGCTTCGTTTCGACCTTCCAGCATCCTCCCACTTGCCACTGCTTTTAAACCAGGAGAACAAATCAGGAAAACTGTTTAGTTCCAGGGAAGCGAAAGCGCAGCTTTAACAGCCGCCACCTTCTGCTGCCCATGCCAGGCTCCCCTAGCAGAAGAGCAAGTACGAAATAAGGACACACGCTTCACCCAGCAAAAAAAAAACCCACCCCATGTAGCTTCAACACAGAGGAGCCAAGTTATTAATCAGAGCCTGAAATCCAAGCCTAATAAGTCACATTGGTATGAAACTGCTCTTGGAGCACGAATACAACAGCGAGTAAGTGCTGGAGGTCTCCATAGATCAGGATGCCCAAAATACCTCTCCTTTCCTGCAGAGCCGTGCAGTTCACAGGGTGTTACGTACCCATAGCTCAGAGCTAAAGCAAACACCCCTCCTCAGCTGGATGAACTCAGTTCCCATTACTATATTTAAATATCAAGGTCTCCAGATGGAAGCAAGACTTGAACCCAAGCCCAGCACCACAGTCGGGTTGAGACTAGTCCATTCATACGTTTCTTTACGAACAGAAGGGCAGGCTCTGCTGATTTATGCATGCTTTTATTGCCGTTTAACTGCTGAGGTCTACACTACTCTTCCAGCCAGGGCACAAACCATACGGCAAAATGCACCACAAGGGATCTGCCTTCTTAGAGCCAGAAATCTGGCGAGACAAGTACAAGCACATCCATAAAGAATCGCTTACATCTGCTTTCCTCTTCAGCTTTCAGACGACCAAGCTCTTCCCTACGCGTAATTTTGATGTGCTTAATATCACTACCTTGAAGTTCACTCGCTGGGCAAGAAATGAGCAAGGAGACCCAAACACGGCCTCTGCCCCGCCTGAACAGACACGGGACCAGGATTCCCAGCTGAGCAGAACAGCCCGCAGCTCGCCAAGCTTTCGTTCCGGGTATCACACAGATATTTTAATGAATATACCATTTTCCTGCAAAATGGCCGACACTAACAAAGAATAAAGGAAATCATTTGCGGGGATTAATGTGCCAGGGCCACCCTACCTTGTTTATTCTTCAGGTTTATTACACTGGAACAGGGTGCCCAGAGAGGGGGTGGAGGCCCCATCCCTGGGAACATCCCAGGCCAGGTTGGACGGGGCTGTGAGCAACCTGATGTGGTTCAAGGTGTCCCTGCTCCTGCAGGGGGGTTGGGCTGGGGGACCTCTGGGGGTCCCTTCCCACCCAAACCATTCCATGATTCTATGACACTGAAATGTTAGCGTTGTTTGATTCCCATTTCCTTTGGCGGTGGGTTTTGGCCCCCAGTCCTTCAGGTCACGGGTGGAAGAGTTCCCTTTGGCTTATCAGAAAGTCGGAGAGAGGAAAGAGTCAGGCGAGAGAAAAGAAGGGCAGTCCTTGCCTCTCGGTGAGCCGTCGTTTCTTCAAGGCACGAACGCATTCGCAACACAGCATCTGCTCCAACGCACCAGAACCTTCAAAGCAAGCTCACCATCCCAAAAATAACCCCGGCAGACAGAGAGGGCCAGGAGTGGGTCCTCAGACAAGGCCCACCACTGCAGGAGACTCAGCCTGAAGAGCAGCCCTTCCTCAAAAGCACTGTAAGGGTAGAATGAAGCTTGGTTTTCGTGAGTAATGACAGAAATGTATTTATTTTAGGGTTCATGCTTATGCAAGCTAGAGCTCCAGCAAAGCACGCGCTGGAGGGATCTTCAGCAGGGAGGCAGAAAGACCTCTCCTATCAGCAGGGCATTCTGTACACGATTGATTTACCTTTTCCTTTTATTATTTTGCCGTACCAACCTACTGGCATCCAAGTAAAACAGGTTTTTGGCCTCGAGATCTCTGGTTCGCCCTCCACACATTTCTTAATCATCTAATTCCCTAACAGCTTCCTTGTGCAATGAGAATTATCCGCATTATCTCTGTGCCAGCCCGATCCGGAGGAGGAGATAAATGGGGGGGATGCCAAGAGGAGAAGGGAAAGGGCCGAGAAATGCCTGGTATTCGGAAGAAGGGAGCGGCACTACAGTTCTACAGACATCCCTACGCCCCTCGCCGTGATTTTGCTAAAACATCTGTTGATCCTCCTCGTTAGATCAGCAGCGTCTGCTGCCGTCCCCACAGCGGCCATCTGTGCACTCATTCCCCAAACCCACGACTGGAGGGGGTTAGTAGGGCACGGGTGTAATTCTCTGCGCCTCCTGGGATGAGAGGAGCCTCGGCTCCGGGCCACGGGAGGCACTCGGAGGGCCCCTCTTCCACCCATCCCTACCAGCCAACCTCAGCCGCAACCTACGTTTCAGTCCCTCCAAAAGCCTTCTTCCTAGAGCAGAATGAAGAAGCGATGGGCAAACCTGCAATAGCTCTGCTGATGGAGAAGCAGATTTCAGACTGGGGAAAGAAAAATAAAAAGGACGCCAGCCTCAAGAAGCGCTAGACCAAGATCAGCATTTTAAATGGTCCCAGTAGAAAGAGTTCAATGAGGCTCGCAAGACCCAACAAGAAAAAACAAAGTCGGGCTTAGAGAAGAAAACCCAGATGCTGGTTATGTTTACATTAGAGGACTCTACACAGAGCCTGCACCCAGACTTCCGAAGAACAAAGCAATGATCTTCAGCTGTCGCAGGCAACGAGATCCTTCCAGCTCATGCTCTGTTCCCACTGTTCCCTGTAGCGACAGACCCCGAGCCCGCCTTGTGCCTCCCTCCATCCCAGCTGCAGTACCTACAGTCATCAGAACCCTCTTCTTCCCCTAAGTTGCTCTGGAAACCAAGCTAAGTGGAGAACTTGCAACTTGGCCGGTCAACTCGTGCTCCAGCCAGTCACCTCCCTGTCTGGGGCGATAACGGCTGCGCGGTGACAGCAGAGATCATCTAACACCCAACATTTCCACCAAGCTAGTAAGGATCTGAGTGTAACCACTGGAATAGTCTCCCCAGGGGAGGGGTTGACTCCACCACAATGGACACTTTCAAGACTCAGCTGGACAGGGCGCTGGGCCACCTTGTCTAGACTGGGCTCTTGCCTGGAAAGGCTGGACTAGAAGATCCTTGAGGTCCCTTCCAACCTGGGATTCTGTGATTCTATGACTGATCTCGGGGATAGCTACTTCTCCTCTCTTTGTGAGGACAGCACTTGCCACCCAGCAGCGTTCAACTCCAACCAGCATCCGTGCTACACGCACCTACAAAATAAACATACAGAAGCGATGCGACGCCTCTGTTCAGCAGTTGGACTGAGCCTCATTTGACCAAAGCCACGCTGTCTGGTAAAACACAAGTCAGAAAACCCACTGGAGGAAACCTAAGGGGGCGATGAAATAGCTCCCAGGCTCAGCAGACAGGTCCAGCCTATACGCTTCGAAGCACTTCAGACCCATGTTTATATACACACAGAGAGAAACCCAGAGCTTTGGGATGCCTTGTTCCCACACTGTCCAACGGATTTGCACAGAGTTTAATCCAAAAAGGGCGGCTTAGCCGTCCCAACCATCACCTACACAATTCAGCCCTTCTCAGCTGCAGAAATACAGTCGGCTTAAAGGCAAAATGCTTCTAAATGAGATTCTTTTTTTTTCTTTTTTCCCCCCACATGGTAAATTCCTTAGACTTTTCTGTCCCTTAGCAGTTTCACGTGAATGCAGAGAACAGAATTAGGCAAAGAATTAAGGTGGCTTAGGTAATTATAGCGGCACATGCTATCAGTTCAAGGCAGAAGATTAGACCAGCGAGCTTCCAGCTGAAGGAAGTCTTCTCCTGCACTCGGAAAGGACTCGGCCTCTTTTTTGCGTTGTCCACCTGAAACGCGACCGGCGTACCGTGGCAACGTGTACCCCCTACAAACTCCCCAGCGGCGCTTCTTCTGCTACTTCAAAACTGAAGAAGTTTCAAGACGAAGAACCACACTAAATCCACAGAGCAGAGCGCCACACACCCCCTGGCCTTAAGCCCAATGTGAAGTTTATAGCGAGGGAACCAGAGCGACCTTTGCGTTTGTCCTCCGTATCCATACGAGTGCTGGTGTTCCAGGGTCACGGATTTGGATCGCTTCAAGCTGACACTAACGTAAGTGGAACCGCCCAGCAGCTCTACCGTCTATCCCGGTGTTACTACCACGGCAATTCTTGTGTTTTGCTTTTTAACGATGAAAGCAGCGGAGGCAGGTTTTAAAAAATACCCGAGGAGATGACACTGGGCCTTTAAATGCACCGCCCCGAGGAATAATCCTCATCAAAAGCACATTGTTAATTCTCCGGAGAAGAAAAACGATCGCTCTCATTCCCCCCTTCTTCCACTGCAGCGGCTACTCCTTTCAGACACATCCAGAGATCTCTGAAAGCAGAATTCAAGTCTTAACAACTCTACCCTGGCCTCTGCATGGGTGGAAAATTCTCTCCTGTATATTCGCGTTATTCCCGGCCCAGGCATTTGCGATGGCTTCACACGGCCGCAGTACAACGCTGATTTTTCTTTTTTAAAATCTTCTTCAAACTGGAATCGCTTCTTAGCACCAGCCTGACTGCATCACCACCAAAGGAACACTGAAATCCTAGAAATACAAGATGCTTTCTAGAAATCCTACCCGACACACACCTGAGTCACGTCAACAAACCTTCTTTGTAAGCCAGCGAGCTCTACCGAAGTACCTACCAGCCGCGAGGCAGCTAAAGGTGACCAACACAAGTCACCGATACCTGAAACGCAATACACGAGCGAGATGTCGGTAAAGCTTCAGCGTGGAATTTCAGCCTACGCCGCTCGTTTCTTTTGAGGAACCACGTGTGATCACAAAGATACGGCTGGTTTTGTTCGTGGGGCTAAGCGGCCACTTGTTTCTTACGGACGTTTTGTGGCACTTGAGAGGATGGGGAATGCACGGGGGAAGAAAAAATGGGGAAGGAGAAAGATGTTGGAAGCAAGCTGAGATGTTCCGACAGGGAAGGAAGCGGGTGCACGGATGCTGTCGTCCAGAGCAGCCTGCATGGTGCCCTCGGCACCTCGGCCACTTGCAGTGCTCCGGAGAAGAGGAAGCCCAATCGATGGAGCTTTCCCCCCCTTGGCTTTCAGCCCCTTCTCCTCAGGCCCTGGTATCAAGCAGAAGCCTGGAGAGCTTCGGATGTCGCAGCAGAGGAAGAGAGAAGGTAAAATTGAGGGAGCAGAGTTGGGAGCTTCCCTTTGGCAGGGGGCTTCCTCAAAGCAAAGGACGCGCCAGAGCAAGATGCAGAACCGTGTCCACAAAGTGTGCCAAGCAGAGGGGATGACGTGGGAAACGCCATTACGTTAGGAGGAGATTTATCTATGATTTATCTCGACTCGCCTGAGATCCCTGACATAACCATCCCTTTGCAGACCTCCAACACCAGGCGTTGGGGGGTTGCCCAAGGCGCACCGGGCAGCCGGCGGCAGGGCGAAGCTCAGACGCCGCGCGTCGCGTCCGAACAGGTACGCACACGCCGTGCTTCTGATGGGTGCTCGGCCGATGCCTAAACTTCATCACACCTGACACACGCAGGACTTATTGAGGGACAACTGCTTCTTTTCCCCAACCCTTACTCTCAAAAGCAACTTCAGAAATGACCCTCAAGGGCAAAATCACACCGACCGTGCCCTTCGGGAGAGGAAGAGAACTAACCCGGGGGACTCAGAATTGGGCTCAACAACCAGCACCACCAGGGAAGATCTCTTTCTGCTGTTGGGCACGGGAGGCTCAGCACACACTTACTGAGCGGGGAATGGCTCAGCCCTCCCTTTCATCACATCTCCCCAAAATCTGGACTTTGCAAGGGAATAGAAAAATAAAATAAACCCCTTAGCTCTTTTCCCAGCTGTCCTAAGCACGGAACGAAAGCTTGGCAAAGATCTGAGAGGTCTGCTCTATGTCAGAGAGAGATATTGAAAACATGCTTCAATAATTATTTTAGATAACATACTGGGAGGGGGAAAGGGGAAAACGTAGCACGGCGGGGCGCAGGGAAGAGCAGGGGAGCATACCTGGCAGCGATAAAGAGCTGCACCGCTTGCTCAGCCAGGAAGATGGAACAAAAACCAGGCGCCCGCTCCTCTCAGCCTCCCGAGAGCAACCGGCCCGGCAACGGGCACCCGCTGGCCCAGCCCTCGGGGCTGCCAGCCCAGGCAAACCGAGAGCACCGGGCAGGTTAGCACCGTCCCGTGCCGTACGCCCAATCTCAGCCCTGCATTTACCTAAATAAGGCGGATGTTACGTGGAAGGGAAGCACAAAGTGTTTTAAACAGATTGAAGTGTTCATAAGAAGCCGTTACACAACTGGCATACGCGCAAGTCAAGGTGGAAAAGAGCAAAACCCAACGCTACAGCCAAGAGGTGTTACAAAGAAACTCTTTTTTATTAATCAGCCCAGAAAAACGCTGTACTCTTGCCAAGAAGAAGAAAGCCTTTGCCTAGGGTGACAGTTCGCATCTAGACCCAGCCTCACATTCCGGTGTGCCCTCACCCTACCCAAGCGCTTGGGTGGGAGCTGTGAGCCTTTGCAGTCAGAGCAGAGCCACAGGAGGAACACCACCCAGACCACCTCCCGCTGCCGAGTCGGAGCAGTTAACGGGTGGAAGGACACTGGGTTTAGCCGCTGCTTGATGTACCTCCCTCCTACACGGTCTCTTCTCTGTTGCTACAAGAAGCCCTCCTAACCACCAGTCAACTGCGTCTTCAAGTAAAGACCTCCTCTCCCATCCTTCCTCGGGATTTTTTGTGGTCACAGCCTCTTCCCTGAACCCACCCATCAACCCCAAAATATCCACCCTGAAACCTAACGCAACCCCAGGTTCGCGTCCTCTGCAGCTAAAGGCTTCCTGAGCCCACGCAACGCGGCGACCTGCCAGGGGTGAAGGGGGTCCTGCCTTAGAGGAGCCCAACCAAGGGGAAGGTCCCGAACCCAATATTCCACGCCAGGACGCAGCCAGCTTCACCCTCAACAGTCGGACGTCCAGCCCAGGTAATTAGCGGTCTCTCCCTGCATTATCCAATCTCCCCTTTGCCGGCCGGGCACTCGGCAGGCACGGCTGACCTCCTTGCCCGCTCCCTCCCCGAGCACCTTCCCATGCCCTTCCCCATCTCCTGCACCCCAGCGGCCTCTGAGGGGCCCCCAGCTAGGCAGAGGGCACGCGTGCCATCGCAGCGGTCATGAGTTCTGCGTTCACCCCCGCGGCTGCGCTACGCGCGAGCTGAATACGTCGCTTGCGGCATTAAGAGATCAGAGGGGCAGAAAAAGGCACGCTTCAGTCGACGACGATGCCTCAGACCGACCCGCCAGCCTGCCGCGCGGTTCCCGAAGAGCAGAATAACCAAGATTCCCTTATGTTTATGAGAAAGCCTCCCTGACCATCTTCCCTACGTAAAATATTAAAATAAAAAAAAAAATTAAGTTATCTGGCCACCCTGCCCAGCGTTTTTCATAGGCTCTCAACACTGGTCTGCCGTCGCTCTTTGAGCTGAAGCTAAAAAGCTTTTGGAAAATCCCACCCCATGTCTTGAAGAGCCAGGAAAGAAATTGGATTGCTGGAAAATCCAACAGGGCTAATAGAAAGAGGAGCCTTGGCGCAGCCCCGACGCTGCCGCATCTGCTCGGCTAAGTAGGTACATTCATTTCCATCCTGTAGCTGTCTCCTGCTATTTATGGCTGCCAGCTTAATGAACTTCCAGGGTAGACACCAAGCCGGAGCCTTCCTAAATTGATGTTTAAAGATCCTTGTTGAATTAATTCGATCTCATTATGAATGGGCTGTTCCACAGTTGAACCAGCAACTTGTGCTCTGCACTGGAAATTATCCCGGACCTTTTCAGTGCTTAAAGGGAGCCTGTAAGATGGGGAAAATCTTTTTAGCAGGGCCAGCTGTGACAGGAGAAGGGGGGATGGCTTTAAACTGAAGCAGGGTGGGTTTAGACTGGATCTAAGGAAGAAATTCTTTCCAGTGAGGGTGGTGAAACACTGGAACAGATTGCCCAGAGAGGGGGTGGAGGCCCCATCCCTGGGAACATTCCAGGCCAGGTTGGACGGGGCTGTGAGCAACCTGATGTGGTTCAAGGTGTCCCTGCTCCTGCAGGGGGGTTGGGCTGGGGGACCTCTGGGGGTCCCTTCCCACCCAAACCATTCCATGATTCCATGACTCTATGATTCTCCATAATATGGGACCTGTTCCTGCAAGGCAGGCACTCTGAGTTGGGAAGCAAGACCAGAAGTTTAGTTCCTAGTAAACCAGACTGCAAGCTTGCTCGTTGGCAGGAGAGGCCTGGAAAAGCCCTGCCAAACGCATCGCGGATGTCCAGTGGTTTGCATTCAAAACTGAAAAAGAGAGGGTTTCCAATTGCTTTTTCCACGAGGGGTCTCAGATGGAGCCTGGTCTCTGTCTCGGTGGCAGGGCCAGAGCCTTGTGTAAGCAAACAGTTCATGGGCACTGGTAATGAGCAGACGTACATCAAAACACCATGGTTCTCAAGGAAGGCGAAGCATGAGGGGAAAAGACTGTAACCTAGCCACCGGTGGGACAGTTACTGGCCCAGAAACACCCGCGGTCTCGGAGATTTCAGCAGGAATCACGGAGGTGATGGAGCACTTTAGAGAATCCAGAGCACAAAGGAATCGAGGGGCATTTCAGCCCCCCAGGTGGGCTCTCTCCTCCAGTAAAGACTCTGGCGGGGAGTGAGAGAACGCAGCAAAAACGCGGAGGAGCTTGGGCCTGCGGGGACGTCCGCCCGTGTTCCGAGGTACTGCGCTCGGCAGGCAGACGTTGGAGAACTATTTATACACACACAGACTATTTATACACGCTTAGACCCATGAGAAGACCCGAAGAACCTAAAAGGACCACGAAACATATTTGTTATGCAAAAGCAGCAAACCCTCACGTAAAGGAAACTACGGGTACCAGTGCCACCGACGTCAGGGTGCCCCACATGAAATGGAAAAAAGCCTCCACTTAAACAAATCAGCGCGGCGAATTCGGGCTACAGGACTGCTCACCACAGCATCTTTTATATCGCTAGGGATCTTGATAAGCCAAGCACTGATTCACCAGATTAAAAAAAATAAAATTTAAAAAAAAAAAAACAAAACCAAAAACCCCAAACCCCTAAAACGGTGCCAAGTGATGTTGCAGGATCTGTCAGGTTCAGGCAATGTATT
>JAKFQP010001136.1:0-15399 GCA_023375905.1 Nycticorax nycticorax | reverse complement strand
CTCAGCTCTTTATTAGGCTCTTAGCACCACGTAGTAACTGCTGGGCTGGAGAAGGAAGGTGCTCTCCAAGGGAGGAAAGAGCTTCTCCGAACCTGCAAATCCGGCTGCAAGTTGGGTGGAAGTGTTTGCCTGAGGTCCTTAGGTGACGGGGCAACCATGGCTAAAGTTTTATGCCAGGACATCTCAGCGCATTCCCTGATGGCCACATCCCTTTCCTGTAGGTATTTCCACGTCACGTTACAAAGTATAACTGGCAATTCCTGCGTTTTCCGTTCATACTAACTTTTATTAACAGTGCTGTTTGGAGGCGGTGCCGCAGATCAGCAATGAAGGGCGAGGGCAGAGCAGGATGTCTGTAATATCTTCACCCTTTCTCCAAACCGTATTTCTCTTCCCTAAGGAACACGCTTGGGAAGCTTCCCACCAGAGTGAAAACCTTCCCTTGCAAATCAGGACGTGGAAGTGCCACGCGGTGGCGTCAAACCCATACGATGGGACATCAAACCCTCAGCTGTCAGGGGTTTTTTTTTCCAATGCCGAGGACGTCTCAGTGCAGAAGTCCTAACCCAGGAAGGAGTGCGCTGATATTTTAGAAGCAGAAGTTCTTCATTTTACAGACCTTCATCACATTCAGTACTGCTGTGTGTCATTTCACCGCCTTCCACGAGCAGTACTACTCCACGGTAGCAAATGAACGTGAAGCAGGCTACCTGCATGAAGTAGGTTAACGCGGTGCTCTCCAAAATCCAGGTCTTGTCCCCACCAAGGCAGAGGAGGAGCGTACCTGGCTTTTAACCACCAATGACTTGGCAAAAGAAGCCTGTGATGGGTTTGATTTTCCCGAAAAGAGGGCTGCGGGTTGCAGGGCTTTGCTTCGCGGGCTCTCAGTGGGACATCTTTTACTCCCCACGCCATTCAAGTGGAAACTTGCCACCTGCCCAGCAGAAAACAGGGAACTTGGCCGACCTCTTCCAAACAATAGCCAATTCCCTTTAAACTCTCGCATTTAAAACACTTGAAGAGTATCACTTCTTATAAAAACACTCTTGTGTGAGAGGGAGGTAGCTGGAGTGGAGCCAGTGAGCCGTAATGAGGAGAAACGATTGCACAATGCAGGCAAACAGGGCGATGCTCTTGTTTGTGCGAGCACTGCTTTCCCTGCAAGTCCCTGAATGCCACTGAAGAGGTCTGGGCCTTACCACTGCAAGGGCAAATCTTCAGAGTTAAAAGCTCCTGGATACCTCTACAGCTTCTTTTACGCTTTATCTTCCTCTCAAAAAAAAGTGATTGCTAGCTGGGTCTTCCTCATCTCGCAAGGCTAAAACCACAGAGCCCCTCTGTGTGTGAATCCATCCCCACAGGATTTCTCTCTCCCTCCCATCCTCAGGAGGCCCTCGTTGTCCCTCCACCATGGGAGTTAGAGGTACCCCATCTTTCTATTCCCCCCACATCCTCCAAAGGACTTGGGAAAGCTGCTCTCTTTCCTGGTGTGCATCGGGGAAGGACACCCCCAGCTTCTGCTGGGATGCCACGGGAGCGTGGGACGAGGGGGGATGCCTGGACCACCGAGCTCAGCTCCTCCACGTGCACAGCACCCATGCCTGCGGGTTTGCTTCGGGAGAGACCCCAGAGCTTCTTCACCGCACATCCTGTGGCCCTATGGGCCAGACTTCAGTGCTCTACTACATGTTTTATAAGTCCAGTTAGAAAAAGAAAAATAAGAAAGGAAAAAACATGTACCTGACCCATTGCCAGCCCGGTGCTTGCAGGCCAGACCGCAGCTCAGTGCTTCCCAGCAGCTGTGGGTCCCTGGGAAGCCCTGGCCCACCTTCCATGTGAACTCTTGGAATAAAATCATGAATAGCTTCATTATAGCTGAAGCACAATTTGCCACGACTAGCTACGCATATTTATATCTATCATGTACTTTGCTGCTCCTCACGAGCGAATGGAGAAACCGCATGGCTCCAGCTGGGCTCCAGATTGCTGTGTAAACAGCTCATCAAGCTTGGCCATACGTGCTGCCGATCCACGTATAGCCAAGCACTAATTCACCGCAGAAGGTGGCATTCGCCCTGAGTTTCAGAGCATGTGAAGGAATCCTGCCCCAGTTCTGCGTGGCTCCTCGCCGGCTCCGCAGTCTCCACCACTTAATACTGGGTGTAGGGTTGTTTTTATTTCCTGTAAGAGCAGAGTGTTTGGCAAAAGAGGAGAGTAAGAATGACAACTGTGTACACATTTCACATATTTCTAGTATTATTTCTCCTCCGGAGAAGAACAGAGCTGTTATTAATAATCACCTCGCCAAGTTTCTGAATTGGTATTTTGAAATGAGCTGGGTGTATAATTCAGGAACCACAGGCAAAGGAGAAAATGTGCTTTCAATTGACTTTGAAATGGGTGGAGAGTTGATGATGCAGAGAGATAAATGACGGCAATTCTGGAGGGCTAGAGCTGTAGCGAAGCAAGCTGTAAACCAGACGTTTTCCAGACTTTGTGAAGCCAGAGGCATCACACGGGCTCGAGGAGAGGAAGGAGGTACGGGACGGGGAGACGCAGGCGGCGTCCCTGTGGGTACAGCCCTCGGCCTGGGGCTGAAAGGGCGTCCAGCCGAGGTGGAGCATCGCGAGACCCTGTCTCTGCACAAGCCAGGCAAGGGGTGCTGGGGCCCAGGAGGTCGCAGGCGGCCGCGGGGAAGGAGAGGAGCAGTCCCTAGCAAGCCAGGGCTGGAGCGGAGCTTAGACCCTGGCGCGGGCGTGCACGTTGCCTGACATTCCCTCTACTACCTGAAGAGCGCTAACCTGTGCCCGGGCAGTGTTATCCCTTGCCGGGCACATGGGGAGGGTACAGATACAGACCCAAATGTTTTGTCACGTCGGTCGCATCAGCACGTGCAAGGCTTTATGGAGGGAGCAGGCCTTTGAGAACCATGCGTTCGGCAGGCAAAGGACACGAGTCAGACTGTAGGATAGTAGAAGTACTTGGCAACTTTGTCAGTGTTTCCTCTCTTTTAGCCTGCGATCTCCTACAGAAATTAAGCTGCTGTTTGAAAACAGAAGGAAGGAGGGAACTGTTTAGCCACCGTAGCTGCAGGCTCTCCGGGCTGTGACTCAGTGCTGTGACGCTGGCGTGAGCATCCCTTCAGTCAACCTGAAACAAGGACTCCGAAACAGAAATTGCAGGTTGCTCTCTATAACCCCATCAAAATCAAATCTTCTTCCTGCGACAAACAAAGTCCTTGTAAAAGCTTGCCCCTGGCTGACGCCACAGCAGAGGCTTTTCCTTCTCGCCCAGGTTCCAGTGCAGGCCTGCTCAGTCAACAGCACTAGCATTTGTCTTATTGCAGCAAACCCGCCCCTGCCAGCCTTAGACCCACTGGTGCAAATATTCTTGGTGTGCTTCTTGGCACAGCCACCGGCTATCAACAGGCATTGCTCATCAGGGGACAGGCAACAAATGGGTGTCAGAAACACCCTTTCCAGGTGTATACTGCAACCACTGGCCAGCTGCGGTCGCAGAAAAGCTTCCTTATCATAGAGCAACCATTTAACAAACACCAATAACACATATTTAGAAATGTGGCATTCACAGCTCAGCAGCTCCCCAGCCCTGGGGACCCCCTGGCCCCTCTGGGACCCCCTGCAGCCCCCCAAGGCTGAGCTGACCCACCCCTGTAACACACAGCCGCCCTGGCTCAGACTCACAGAGCTGCCTGGGGAGACTCCCCACCTGGCCAGCACCCATGGCTTTGTGTAACACACAGATCATCTCCCAGCACGTGGTTCTCCAAACCCAGCCCCTTGCAGGGCATGGGAGGCTGCTGGCAGGGCCTTCAGCGCAGCCGCTTCCCTTCCTCGGGGCTCGGCTGCTGGTACCCAAGGCCAGCCCTGGCATGGGTATACGTGTCCCAGACCTGGGATCAGAGGGCTGGGCAAGACGGAGCTGTCAGGAGCCCCGTGGAGGCCTCCAGAGCTGCCTTTAAGCTCAGGCTCCTGCCCTCGGGGCGGCTGCACGAGCTGCACTGCAGCTACGACCACGCTTGAACGGGATCCTCTCTGCTTCGGACCCTGACCCGCTGACTTGACTTCTTGGCTCGACCTCGGACCAAGTCCTACTACATTAAGAAACGCTGTACCCTTCCTTCCCAAATAGGCAATGTTTTCTCTGTGGTAGCATCTATCAAAATACAGTTTGGACAGTGATTAGAAGGCTGGGACACAATCTTCTGCGACTTGACTGGGATTAACCGCAGCCCAGCCAGTCTGAGCCTTGTAAATACGGCAGCTTCCAAGGAGCAAACAGTGGTGCGTCGGCTCCTCTTGTGAAATACAAGCCCCAAAGCCCTGCAAACATAAAAGCATCCGTCACTTTTCCACTTCAGCAAAGAACAAATTTATGCAGAGCCGCAATGGAAATTCATTTCCCTGAGTTTTCTGGTGCCAGGATTTCATGGTGTCTCCCATTACACTTCAGAGGCAATTTGAAAAGGTAGATCTCTAGAGACCTGGATTTTTAATACAAAAAAGAAGTGGAATATGAAATGCTGAAGAATATCTTTTGAGCTCTCTGCAGACAAAAAGCAACTGCTTTCCCTCGTGCCTTTTGTCTCCTGCAAACAGATAATGACATGCATTAAATACAGGTCCCGATCCTCCTGTGTATTTTGCCAGCTAACTGCCATCGATTTTCTTTATGGAGCTGAGACTTTTTTCTCCATCCTGCGCTTGCACTGTCCCTCTGCACAGCAAACTTTGCAGAAGCGCGGGAGGAGCCTGACTGCTGCGTCTGACTGCAAGGAGAACGACTCACCAGCACGTTTCTGAACAGTCCAGCTAGAACAGCAGACAGAACCCAGCTGTAAGGCCACCACCTTATTAGTTAGAAGGGCAAGGGTAAGAATTAGGCTGGCAAAAATCTCCCTTATGAATTGTTTTGCAATGGAAAGTTAGCGACTGCAAAGCAAAATCGAATTGGGCAACTTATAACAAAATTATTTTTCATTGCTTGTTGCTTTTTTTTTTTTCAATTTGGGGCAAATCATTCAGGTTGGGTTTTCTTTTTTTATATATAATAATTTGCAGGCACACCTGGAGACGGGGAGAAACTGAAGCTCCTCTTGGAGCCCACGGGGCAGGAGGAAGCCTGTGTCGCTGTAGGACACCGTCACTCTCTCTGCTTTCAGTTAATTGCAGCATAAAAAGCAGCTCCATTTCTCTCGCCATCCCAATTGCCTTTGTTTCAGTCTGCTTCCCAGAAATTGCCTCGCTGAGTAGAGTACGAGCAAAATGTCTGCCTCCCGCAGCGAGAGGCATCAGCCGCAGGCGCAGCCGGCTCTGTCCAGGTGCAGCCGTGTCTGAAATCTAGTTTAGAAAAAAAAGAATTGCTTCCTCATTCAGCTGATATTTCATAGTCTTCCGCTCCAGCGGGTCAGGCGGGGGGGCTTCCTACACGGTATATCCAAAACACAGGCAATTATGCCCACCTGGGCAGGCTAATAAACATTTCTCCAGCCTCTGGTATGGATGGTGATCCCCATGAGGTGAGGAGGCGGGTGCGGGGTGATGATTTGTCTGCCTACCGCCACCCTCCTCTGCCTCTGCACCTCCCCAGAGCCCTGATATACTTGTGCCTTTTAGGCTTTCTAGCATTTGAAGAGCTGACCCGTGTGCTTGTAATGACATTGCTCACCTCCCGTCTCTTTGGTGCCTTCCAGAGGAAGCTCTGGACTTGTCCTGCCTGGATCAACGCAGCGGAGCAAGGCATGGCCAGAAGCAGAGAGCATGTGGAAGTTCCTGGCTGGCACAGGCGCCAGCCTCGCCGTCTGAAACATGAGTAATCCCTGCGCGGATTGCGTTAGCGACTTGAATACTTTGTGTGAGCTCTGGCTTCCAGCGACGCTCCCCGGAGAGCCGGGCTTCTTCCCTCACTGGTGTGGTGGGATGGGAAGGATTGGCAGAGCTCCGAGGGGGAAAGACTGCTTAGCAATTCTTTCCACAACAACTATGAACTTTAGGAGCGGATGAGCACTCATCTGCAAAGGAAAACGCAGCCAGCAGAACTGGTTGATGCTGCTCAGTCGTCCAAGCCAGCTTTGGGTTTTCCAGCCTGTTCTCGGTCACAGGAGTAGCTCATGGTTCTGCTAGTGCGGTGCCCGAGCGGCTCGGCTGCGCGTGTCGGTATGCAGCTGATGGCTGACATCACTCGCAAGCCTGACAAAATCTGAAGAGGGCACTGAAGATGCTCAACTTCAGTGGAAGAAGCTATTAAATCTCCTTTCTACAACAACTGAAGCAGTGGAGGCCACCACAGAAGACACAGACAACCGTATGAAGGTCCAAGCAGAAGCCCTGAGGCTCCCTGGTCATCTGGAAATTACCCTTGCAAAGCTCTCACTGCAGTGCCACACCAAGCCGGTGCTGGGGACGGGCAGAGCCCTGCAGCCGGGATCCCAGCGAGGGAGAAGATGGGCACTGGCTGTGAGGGGCTTGCATAGGCTTGAGCCCCGTAGGAGACTTCTTTTGGATAAAGTAGTCACTGGAAGTAGATGTGGATTTCTAAGCCAGGGAACTGTCCTCCTGCTTGTTTGTACAGGGCTCGGGAAACCTGGCTTTATGTGTGTTTTCTGTAAATACGTCCCATCACGCTGAAGAGCGTGCCTGAGTGATCCTCACTTTCTCCCACTAGCGGAGCCAGCTATGCTGAGTCCCATCCATGAAGCTACCACACGGGCTGGACAAGATGCTGCTTTGCACCTCCCAAATCCCCACTGGGCAGGAAAGTAAAATTTCCACCTCATTCTGTGATGACCACGGTGAAGATGAAGGACAAATACTCACCCAGCCTGACTTCAGACCTTAATTAAATTGCCTAACCCGGCAGCCACCGGTCCTGGTGGAGCCGGCAGCGAAGGGTCAGCGGCTCTGGGGCGTGAATCGGGCACCATGTGGGTGGTGTCAGCCTGCAGAGCTCCCCCGGAGAGAGGGACCCTGGTTGTTAGGCTCCAAATGCGTATAGTGGGGTGAACGCAGGCACAAGTGACATCCTTGATGTCAGAAATGAAATCTGCAGCATGCAAGCCACAGGCTGACCCCCAGCTGCCGAGCTAGCTTTCCTCTCACTCTGCTGTAAGTCAAATTAAAAGACTCTTTGTGAAAAATCACACCCATGTTTAATGACTCTCATTGGCGTTACAGTATCACTAAGTAGTCCTCGCTGCAGCTGAGGACCCTGCTGTTCCAGGCTCTGCACAAGCACCGCGGGCTGGTCCCTGCCTCAAGCGTGTGCGCACTTGGCACCACACAGCAATGGGATAAAGCTTTGATCAAAATCAGAAAAACTCTGTCCCATCCATGAAATCCAGGTACTCCTACACACCAGGTTTGCAGATCGCGTTTTCCAGTTTCTGCTGTAAATCAGGATTTTTTAACGTCCTGTGAAATAAAACATTTGCAAGGGACTCCTGGCTTGAGAAAAGGAAGTCGTTGATACGCTTGCAATTGCTTTTCTGGCTTTACGAACTACAAAGTTAGGAGTGATTTCTGTAAGAAGTAAGATTTCGGTAAGGCTGGGGGTGTAACAAGAAGCTCGGACAAGCAGAGCCAAGGAGACAAGCATGGGAATGCGTTCAAAGAGCCGCCTGAGGCTCAGCCTGCGTAACGCGTTGCTGACGGATGGCCAGGAACACACCGAGCACGCTGCGAGGTCCAGGCCCTGTCCAAGGAATCTGCAACCCAACACCGGCAAAGTCAAAGCCGGGCCATCACCGGGGGAGGAAGGGAAGTGTGTCTGCAACAGGAAGGAAGACAAGAGCAGAGCAGTAAACACAGTTGCGGAAGAGAAAAGGTTGGTGGAGGACTTCGGAAGATGGGGGGGGACCGGCCAGCGGGGGACAGGGTGGAAAAGGGGCAGCCTGAAGGGCAGCAAAAAAAAAAAAAAGTCCTGAGCGCTTCCAAGCCAAGACCCAAGCTTCTTCCCGGACCCTGGGCCCTGGTGGCACCAGGAGGGTGAAGAGTCAGGCCAAACCCTCCGAACGTGCCTTCTGTGGCATTGCCCCAGTGCTACCAGCAACTCCACGGTTAAACAGCATTACCCTCTTCTGATGGCTGGCTTCAATAATTACAACATTTTGTTTTCTTTGTGGTGATGCTGTAACTTAGTGAGCTGGAAACATTCCCAGAGAGGAAAGAAAACCCTACTCTGAAGACATTTATTTTAATTGTTTTATGAGGCACCCACAGAAAATAACGCTAAGTTATCTCTAAAGAGGCCACGTTAAAGCATGGGAGCTTTTTCCCCCAAGCAGCTATCTCCCGCTGCATCTCCGACAGGTCCGCTTTGCCTCTAATGTGCTGCTTCATGCCGCTGTATGCTCTTTGCAGCTGATTAATAGGTTTATTTTCTGCCCTCCATCTAAGATGATTGTTAGTCAGCTTGGCTTGGACTTCCCCACACTGAGACGAGAGCAGAGTTGCCAGGAATCCGAGTGATCTCAGAGGAGGGTACTGGAAGCCTGGCTCTCCCATCGCTCGGAGCGATGCGAGCCCGGGGAGCTGCTCTCCTGACCGTAGGCTGACAAGGAGCGACTGCTGACAGAGATCCCAAAGCCTGGCAGATGAGCGGAGCGGTGGTGGCACTGCGCTGCACCCGGGGAGTCAGCTGCCAGCACCGCACTTCAAATCCAGTTTTTAAATTTAAGCTCAGCTGCTGAGTTCTTGAGTTGCGCCAAAGGTCTCCAAGGGATAAAGCTTTCCTGACGGGGTTTCAAGATACCAACCTGAAGCCACTTCCGAGAAGGAAATTGAAGTGGGAGAAAAGAGCCAGTGGAGGAATAAAAAGTTAAGACCGAAAGGCTTCAAATGCTCTGGAGAGAGCAGGACCACCATGAGGCTGTGGCAGTAGGCCTCCTAAGCTGTAATGGCAAGTGAAAAATGGCTCTTCAGTGCTGTCTGAGGTCCATGCTAAGTGGAGAAACCAGAGAATAAATTCCTGGGAAGGTGGGCTTGCCAGTGGACAAGTTGGGTGAAGCAGCCGCAGCCTCTGTTGGTGCTCTGGGCTGGGGAGCCCCCGGCAGCTCCATCCCTGGCTGTGAGAGGACCAGACAGCGATGCCACATGAGCCTTCACTTGTGCACGACACGGTGCCCAAGCAACTTGCTTCGGTGAAGCCGGACCTCACATGAAGTGCTTCAGAGACTTGTTTTGGTACACACAGGGAGCAGTAACTTTATCAACCAACTTCCCTTTGCTGAACAGCCCCTCCATAATCACAACCGGGACAAACTGCGTTCAAAGGAGCGCCTTAAAGTCATTAGCTGAAGATGGGGTGAGGAAGTTGACCATTCCCTAGCGATTAACCAGCAGTTTCCTATCCATCAAGGCCTAGCGCTGTACTCTGTTAGACTTTATGAAACACGCAGGGTGTGTATATGCAGAGAACACGGTAATTGCTTTAATTACAATTCTTTTGATTAGTAATTTTTATTCACTGTCAAGAAGGTTGCTTGCTCCTGCATTTGTGGAGAACAGTTTTCATCCTCTCCTTCTCAGGAACGTGTTTTGCATGAGCAATGGCTCCTCAGATCCCCACCACCCTTCCCCGCAGAAGCACACGAGGTTCTGTGTGTCTGCATGATGAGAGCTGCCGTGTTTTGGTCCTTTCCAAGCTCCCTGTAATACTCTGCATCTTCAGAGCCACAGCACAGCTTAATTTTCAGAAGCCAGCAGGCAGACTGCTTTTCTCCTGCCTCATCTGTTCGCAGGCAGGCTCATTAACGTTGCTGCTGTCTTGCACTTCAGTGCTTTCTTTAATCAGATCATACCCGTCCCTGAGGATACCTGTTTCAATCGCCAGAACAAACTATTGCGTTTCTAGGGCTCATACCTGATAGGAAGGATCCTTCGATGCCATTGAATTAGGGCGGCGGTAGGGACATGTAGCCTCTTGGAAGAGTGCAGGACCTGTGTGGAAGGAGAGCAGCAAAGCCATGGATGGCACTGGGGTCAAGGGAACAGATTTACCTTCCCGCGTTTGTTACCAGATGCTTGGTAAAGAATTTTACTTAAGAGTGTCTAGAATTTAGGTTGTAGCACAAGAAGAGCCTAATTAGAGACGCTGGGACGAGGTGGCAGTGCCAGCCATGAGATGGCCTGTGGAAGGCAGGGAGCCCAGCAGCTCACTAGCAGATATCGGGAATGGCTCAGGCAGAGGGAGCTTCTCTTTTCTGAAATCCAGTTTTGATCTCCTCAACTCCTCCTTGTCAGCAGGCGTTCCCCAGAATGTCACACCCCGTGTGAGCAAAACGTCAGCACGGGACATCAGAACCAAGCGCCCTGGGGGACAGTGGCAAACCTGGGCAACCACGCTGGAAGGAGAAGAGTGGGGTTGGGTGAGGGGGATGGTGTCTCACTCGCTGCCCTGCCAGCTCTCTGACCAAGATGTGTGGGTAAGGAGGGACACCCTGCAGGGACACGCTTGCGTACGTCTCAAACTCACATAGAAAGACCTCAGTCCCTTGGTCACGCAGCTGAGGCATGGGGCCACCAGCACCCTTTGAGTGGCCACCTGTGCGTGCACCACCGCATGGTTAATGGCTGGCAGTTTGTCCTCACTGGAAGTCACCCACGACATCTTGCTGACGTGAAGGTGGAAGACACCGTGCCTCAGTTGAGTGCTCCAAGGGTACAGGAAGAACAGGATATTCAAAACCCGCGCTGTGCCCCAAAGCGGTGCTCCGAGAACCCAGGTGCCACACTGGGCCATGGCTGGCTGGGCACAGACCCTGGTGGATTCATATCATCTGCAAGCACTTGGAGTAACTCAAAGCCTTGCCTGCACATCTGTTAGCTGCATCATGGGCGTAGCAAACCCCAGGACTTTGGAAAGACTTTATCACCAGACAAAGAGAGGCAAGCTCCTTACCTTACCTCCAGAGAAGTGTATCTTAGGGGCAGAGAGACCTACGCATGGCTGAATGATCGGTAGCCATGTAACAAAGTACATATCGGATTCATATCTAGAAAGGTTTGTCCTGTGACATGTGAGCAAAGCTATACAAACGGGGCACGGGTTCTCTCCCAGGCAGGGAGAACGCCGTGGCTGTGAAACCCCACGGCCAGGCTGGTGCAAGAGGACAAGAAGGTGAAGGTGCTCCCAGTCCCTGGACGGACAGGGGCTGCCAGAGATGCCTTTACCAGACAGGGCTGGCTTCTGTACAGCGCAAGCCAGAGAGCGTAAAGTTGGGGAAAATTTGTTCATGAAAAAAGAAAAAACATTTAAAGCAGGTACTAGAGAGATGGAAAATGATGTTATTGTAGAAACAAACCAGGGCCTTGCCAGGGCTGGACACTGCAGATGGCCAGGGCCAGAGCATGTGTGATCGCCAAGGCAGAAGGCGTCTATGACACTCCATTTACAAAACACATAGAAAACAGGAAAAAAGGATGGGAAGCCCTGCTGCAGCCAAATAACTCTATCAGAACAGCCTGTGTAGGCAGAGTGTTCCCACATTGACTGAAATCAAGCCAGGTCAATGGGATTAACAGCCTCCTCTTGGGAATGCACTGGGGAACTCCGCATGACTGCAAGCAGGCTGAACTTCCTCCGTTTTGGGTTTCATCAGCAGAGAGATGGCCTCACTGGCAGCATGGCATCCTCCGACGGGGGCACGGTCATCCCGAGCTGGGCTCAAAGTGGGGGCATTGCTAGTGGAGCTCTCTGTGCTGCCTGGGTGCCCTCCAGGAGCCGCTCAGCTAATCTTAGGCCAAAGTTTGTGCTCTGTTTCGGTTTGCGACCTGGCAGAGGCAGCCCCCAATTCAGGCAAGCATGGGGCTCCTGGTAGGAGCACTCGGCTGAGCCATCCCGCTGGAAATCCTGGGATCCAGCACCAACAGCTGAACATCAGTGCCCTGGGCGCCTCGGGCGCTCCCGGGATTGCTTGGTGCGCTCCGTGGTTTAGGTGGGATGGCTGTACGCGTGCCCCGCTGCCCAACAAGCCGGAGTTTACGACCACCAGAGCACAAAGCAGATTTTGCCAAGAAACATCTGGCACAAGACTGCAGCTCATGCCACAGCAGCTGGGGCTGTGCTCTCGGCCGCGGTCGGCGGTCAGTGGCAGCACTCTCCAGCCCAGCCTTTCAGGGACATTAAAGTGATGGTACAATAAGCATCCTCGAGGCTGCATTAAATATCAACTTGACATCTTTTTCTCAAGCAATAAGAAAACAAGAAAAAAAAAATAGCGACCCTGAGGGTGTCAAGGTGAAGATAAATATAATACTGCAGCTCCTAGGGCGGGCGGTGGGCTCAAGCTCTTCCCCAGTGAGGTTCAAGCGCTGTTTGAGATGGCAGCGCAGTCGTTCACAGCTCGCCCACCTCTCCTTCCTTCCGCGCGTCGGTCAGCAGAGGCGCAGGGCGGCGGGCGGGCGCTTCAGCCGCTGGCTCATTCTAGCGCCGACACTCGCTCCGCTCAGCCAGGCACCGTTCGGCACGTCGGACGTGCAGCCCAGAGGCAGGCGCTGACGGATCTATTTACGCTCCATTTCAGATTGAAAGCTTTTTGTCTCCACGACCTGAAGAATTGGAGATTAAGCGTTTTAATTTGGATGTAAGCTTGAAGTTGAACAGAGGAAGGCAGCCTCCAGAACAAGAGGTACAGGGCTGAGTTGCTGCAAGCCGACCCTGAAATGAAGCACGGATACAGCCCCGTCCCTCCCTCTCCCAGGGGAAGCTGCCTCCGACTCCATCAGACAACCTGGAGATAAAGGTGGGACCCACTGGTCCAATGGCTCCCAATACCAAACTCCTCTGAATCTGGGACATCCAGCAAGATGCGCTTGGCAAAGAAACACTCGTGGCTGGCCTGTCCTTGCTCCATCTGAGGAGCACAAGAGGGAAGAGTGATAAAGGAGCCATGGAAAGCTTTTAGAGAGCTATTTTTAGCCTTTCCCAGTAAACTGAAAAGCTTTAGAAATTGCAAGTGAGGGTTGTGTCACGAAAGCTTGCTCTGTGTCACTCCTGTCTCACAGGGGACCACAGGTTGGGAGCGGCAGAAGACGATGCGTTTCGCAGCCCAGCGCAGATGCTGCGCCAGCCACCGAGCAGAGGCAGCTTCCACTCGCGATGGATCGTCACGCTACCTCGTCCCAGCGCCCAAAGGCTGTGTTTTAACCATCAGCTTCCGACACAGGCGCTGCAGCCTCTGCCCTAGAGCTCCGAGTTTCAGCAGGGGACCTCAGTACGAAAAGCAAAGGCTTGGGTAAGTCACACATGGGATCTAGAGCACAAGCGGGAATCAGTTCCCGATGTCCAGTTCTGAAGGCAAAGCATCTGCCTCTGAGCCATCTTTTGCCTCCAGCAGGAAAGTTTCTTACATTTCCTTCCTGATGATCATGGAGAAGCTGTACCTTCACAAGCTGCCAGGGAACAACAGCCTCATTTCTTAGAGAGCAAAACGTCCACATCAGGTCCTCAAATCTCTCTCCCTTAGCCAAAGGCTGATTTTCATTTGGTATTTGCTTGAATATTGCTCAATGCTTAAGCAAGAGGGTGGGAAGATTCCCATTCTCTGAGAAACCAAATGAAATGTCAAGAGGAACATCCCTGCGAGCCTAGGATTGAATGTAAATATGCATGAAACCCCAAGGCTGAGTCCTTTCGTCTGCGAAGACGTTAATAAAAGTTTACCCTTCAGCTCACAAGCCTGCAAACCCATGAATAACAGCCACATCCCAGTAAACTCTGAAACATTTCATAATAGAAACAGAGGAACCTTCTGGGCACTTCATACTTTCATTAAAACATGAAGAAAGGAAAAAAAAAAAAGAGGTGTTTTTTACTAAGACCAGGGACGTCCTCCTCGCGAGGCATGTCTGCAGTGCTGGTGGTCTGTGCGCCCAGGAGCAGCACCCTGGGAGAGCTGCTCCCTCCCGAACCCGGGCCAGGTGGGCTCGATTGCAAGGACCAATTTCGTAGTTACAGCACAAAAGTCCGAGGGCACTGGCTGCCTCCCAGAGAGATCCTGTATGAGGGAACATGTGCCTACTGGGAGCTCAGGTCTGGTCGCAGCTGGGATTTATGCCTGCAGTTACCGGCAGAAGGCAGGAGCCTTCCTCTACTTGCAGGATAATGGAAGAAAATTAGAGAGCAGCATGACGGGGCCTGAGCTGTGGCCTGAGATCCCCTCCTCTCCATCAGCGAGTTTCTGGTTACAGCTTTGCCCGCTTTGGTCTCGCTCCCGAAGATGGATGGGCTCCATCTGAGACATGTAACTGGAGGAGAGCGTAAACAAACTCAACGTTGGAGCCAGGGAGTGTTCCCTCTTCATCAGCTATCTGATGTGTAAGGTGGCCTACAGCTGTCAGGGGGCCTCCTGGGCTCCAACACAGCTCCCATAAATCAAGAAGTTTTGCAGCAGGTCTCCAGGTCCTCGCCCAGACACAGCGGTGGCTCCGCACTTTTGTTCCTGTGCCGCAGCAAATGGTCTGCATTCGCCTGGTGGTATCCTTCTGGGAAGCACCTCCACAGACAAGCACATGAGGATCGACTCTTGGGAGGCTTCTGTGACTGACCCCAGGCAATCCTAATCAGATTTTTATGTTAGATCCCCACAGGACCCCCAAGTTACATTTCACATCCAGTGGCACAAACATCCCTGTCCCGCTCTCTTCTCTTCCAGCATCATGGAAGGTACCTGCCCTCTGCTCCCTGAAAACACACCGGTGCTCAAGCACCCTGGAGATGATGCAGTACCGGGGGGGATGAAACATGGCTGCAGATGTTAATCAAACACTGCTGGGAGAGAAGGTTAGCTCGATCAGTCAGGTCCCTCAACAGGCTGCAAGGTCCTGCCCTGAGCCTTTGGGTTTTGGCAAACGCTAGCTGATGTTTTTATTCACATGGCACGTAACGCCAGCACCCCAGGAGAGGAGGAGATGGAGCTGCCCTCCCGGTTCTATGGCTCCTTGCTTCCCCAGGCTCCAAACCGCAGCAGATCCTTTCCCTCTCCTGAAGGTGTGTCCCCAAAAGCGGGCCTGGGCCATGCTGCCAGCAGGTGGGTGCTGGGTTCCAGTGCACCCACTTTTAAATAACAGCGCCATATTTGTTCTTGATCTTTTAATAAGAAATAAACAGTTTCGTGAGTCTTTTGGTTCCTTGCTGATGCGTACAAGAGCCTCTCAGCTAACGAGGGTTTGGCATTGACCCTGACCAGCTCAACGCCCACTCCCATAAGTGGTCCCACTGATGGCTGTGTGAAGTCATTCTGTGCCAAAGGAGGACGCAAACGGAGTAACAGCCACCGCATAGGTATGCAGTTACTTTAACCAAATCCTCACAGCCAAGGCTTTTAGATACTCTTTGCCAGGGCAAAATGGTTCTGCCCTCAGCCCAGCCCATCACCCCTGC
>JAKFQP010001134.1:16735-46352 GCA_023375905.1 Nycticorax nycticorax | reverse complement strand
CCCCAGGCAGCTGCTGCCATGTGGACACAAGCTCTGCTGCCCAGCAGGGTCCCGTAGTGCAGGGGTTTGCAGATGGCAACGTAGTGGTCATAGGCCATGACAGTGAGAAGGGAATACTCTGCTACTACCAAGAAGAATAAAAGAAGACCTGTACAGCACACCCTGCATAGAAGATGGTCCTGGTGTCCCACAGGGAACTGGACATGGACTTGGGGACAGTGGTGGAGATGGAGGCCAGGTCGATTAGGGAGAGGTTGAGGAGGAAGAAGTACATGGGGGTGTGGAGGCGGTGGTCGCAGGCTACGGCGGTGATGATGAGGCCGTTTCCCAGGAGGGCAGCCAGGTAGATGCCCAGGAAGAGCCAGAAGTGCAAGAGCTGCAGCTCCCGTGTATCTGCAAATGCGAGGAGGAGAAACTGGTTGGCTAAGCTCTTGTTGGACATTTTCTTCTGGGAATGGGGCACTGCCAGAGGAGAAAAAGACAGTTAAAAGTTAAGGGACAATTCTCTCAGGAAATTCAAACCCATTTATCATACACCCTCCCCCTGCTACATACACCTTTTTCCTTTTCTATGAGACCTTCCTTTATCTCTGTGGCTGCAGTTCTGTTTTGTGCTGGCTGAGCGTGCTGTGAGGAGCAGGGCCTCTGTCTGCTGGCTGCTGAGGAGCCAGCCCTGCTCTGTAGCAGTTGGTTCATGAGAACAGTGGTGGCAGGGGTCAGTCCTGGTGTTAAACTATCAGAGCAAACCTCTCCTAATGCAGAAGGACCTGTCAGCATCTGCACTCACAGTGCTAAGGAACGGGGATGGTAGCGGGCAGTTTGAGCAGCTTGGGTTTTTTACAGCACCTCCTCCAGTCCCACCCTGGGGAGTGTTGTTGGATGTGAGAAAACCTCAGCCTTTCTAATGCAATCAGGGAGCAGGAAGAGAGCCCTGTGAGGCAGGAGGATTGCCTGTGGCTTAGGCATAGTAATGGGAGCTGCTCTGTCCATCCGTCTTTCTCCCAGCTGCCCTGGGCTTGCACCTTTCTGACATAGAGAATGACGGCACTCCCGTGATTTCCTGAAAAGCCACAAGGCACAGCTGACAGCACAGGGATCCAATGCAGACAATTAAATGTCTTACCCTTTCTCAGGGTCTCAGCACCCCTAGTCTAGCCCAGGACACACAGGGTTCATTTCACCAACCCAAGAGCATTCCCTCAATTGCAACACACCTGTGCTTCCATGTGGGGCTTTCAGATAAAAAGAAAGTGCTAGGGGACAATTCAAACCTGGAGAGGAGCTCAAAGCTTGGGAAAACACCACAGGAAGACTGCCTATTTGCCTTATGAGGGTATGTCATTGAGAAAGATTCAGCTCATAAGCAGGCCCACAGACTGCATTGACCAGAACTCCAGATATGCTAGGAAACCTTGGACAGTTGTTCCCGCGGACAGAATTGCGTGGGGGGACCCACAAGATCAGTGTGTGACTCTGCAGCTGAAACTCAACCTCCCAAGACAGCCTGGACACAACATCAAGATAACAATAGCAATAACACAGACCAGTGGAGACACAAGCAAATACCCAGTGAGGGTTTGGCTGGGAGAGGCCGTGGCAGAGGCAGGTGGGCCCTCAGACAGCGTTACCCGTCCCCAGCTCTGCACCCCACCTCCCAGGCACCACCATGGCCGGGAGCTGCTCTCAGCCCCTGGGCTCTGCAGAGGGACATGGCCACGGGGCTGGAGAGCTGCCCCACGGCTCTGCTGGAGCTCTGGCTGCAGAGGAGCTGGTTCCTGCCTTGGAGCCCCCAGCCCTGAGGGCAGAGGCTTTGCTGGCTGGGAGAGGAGGCCAGGGGGCTTGCTCAGAGGAAGGGCTCGGCATTGGAGGGGATCATATGGAGTTTTCTGATATCTCCCTCCCACAGCAATTCTGCTTTTGGACTCTTCTCATTCCCTTTTTCATAGCCCTGCTGCCTGGAGATTGTCACCCTGGGAGGTGTTTCCCTGTCCTATGTCCTTTCCCTGTCAGAACTCATAGACCTCATCCCAACCTCTTTGCACTCTTCTTGTCCCTACAGAGTCCTGCCTGCTTGCAGGGCACAGCCTGGGTGCATGTTCCTCTTTGCAGGTGGCAAAAAAGAACAGGTCAGACTAAGATTGTGGGTGTAGGAAAGGTCAGGCTGGTGCTGGCAATAGGCAAAGGAGTTGCTGAAAGACTCCTGGCAGATATACTGATTGCTCAAATTTACAATTCAGCAAGCTCAGTTACTTGCTAAGATTAAGAACTCCTTTATCATTTATCTTCTACCATTCTGCAAGAGAAGGAAATTGCAAACACACACTCAGGAAATCTCCTTGTCTTTATAATAATCCTTTTTTTCACCTTCTCCTTGACTCCTCCTATTAAAAATATTTGGGATGTGAGCTGAACCTCTGAGATGCCCTGACCCACACCGCACCCTCTCAACTGAAGAAGGACCCTGCCTTGATGGGGGTCACTTCTTCCACCCACAGCTTCTCCCTGCAGAACCCCAGGGAGCTCCCCGGGAAGGCTGAGTGCTGACCCGTATGGGTGGCAGAGTCCCTGCCCCGGCACACAGCCCCCTGGGGTGCAGGGACCCTGCTGGGAAGGACAGCCCTGGGCACCCCACCCACCTTCCCACCCTGCAGCCCTCCCTGGGAGAAGGCAGCCGTTGTGCCCTGTCCCTCTGAAGGGGCAGCAGGGAGTCCCTGCTCTGCAGTATGTCCTGATCCTCTGCACCAGAGAAAGTCTGAGGGTTGTACTTACAGATTCTGTAATCTGTGGGATGTGCCAGCTTTAGGAGACTCCTCAAGAAAACGCAGCTGCATTGCCCTGCAGCCAGAGCCTTACTGTATAGAAAGCTGCAAAGGTTTCTGCCAGAGTGAGATCTCAGCGTCCTCTTACTTAGACTGTCTTTAACCTCTCTCTGTTGGATTCTGTCGCTTGGTGCCTGCAGGCAGTGCCCTCAGCCCTGCTGCGCTTTGCAGAGGAGCTGCTCCTGGGCAGAGCTGTCTCTCTGCAGCGCTGCCCACTTGCCATGAGCTCACTCCATCCCAGGAGCCCAGCCCAACCAAGCTGCAGAGGACCAGCCCAATGCCCTCTCCCTCCAGGTGTCCCTTAGTCTTCAGGGGAACCTGCTGTGAAGCAGGCTGAAGTCATCCCTGATGTCCTCTCCCTCAGCTAGGGAGAGGCTCTTGTTTCCAGCACTGTAATTTCTCCTATGAGGAGAAGATTTGGGCATGAGAATCACCTTTCCTTTTCCCATCATAAGACGGGAGAACTGGACAGTGATGTGGAAGGGATCTCCTTTACACATTCTGAGAGAAAGGATTTAGGTGATTCAATCGAGGGATCTCATCCTAGCTGTGTAGTCTTGGTTCTTGAAGTGCACTCACCTCCCTCCCATGCCTCCTACAAGCCCACAGGTTCTTCAGTTCAGTTGTGCACAAAATTCAGCACCTGCATGTGTGTTCCTTGTCTCAGCTCCCATTCTCATGAATGGAAAGGGATGCTAGAAGTGAGATGGAAATGTCAGGAGATATTTGAGGTGACCGATGTCGTTTAGGACCTGTGCACGGAGCTGTAAACTGGAATGGAGCCTTTCATAGAGATAGGGCAGCATCTGGGGTCATCCTCTTTGTCTTCTGAAATGACAACTGATGTCCAAATGAAGGGCAGCTCAACTCATGTTGAGGGCAGCTTATAGAGTTATTCACCTGAACAACTGCAGTTATGTGCCATAGGGAGAGCCCTGTCTCTCTTCTCTTTCTGCTGGATTTAATAGATCTCTACTGACCACATTGCTAGTTGTTTCATGTTCACCCTGTTGTGGTTTAACGCAGCAGGCAGCTGAACACCACACACCCACTCTGTCAGTTGGTTGGGGGAGAGAATTGGAAAAAAAGGTAAAAATTGTGAGTTGAGAAAAAAGCAGTTTAATAAAGGAAATATACAGAATATACAAAACAAGCGATGCACAATGCAATTGCTCACCACTTGCTGACCAATGCCCAGCCAATCCCAAGGACTGAATGCTCTCCCCCAACTAACTCCCCCTGAGCATGACGTTATAGGGTACGGAATAGCCCTATGGCCAGTTTGGATCAGCTGTCCAGGCTGTGCCTCTCCCAGCTTCTTGTGCCCCTGGAAGAGCAGGGGAAGCTGAAAAGCCCTTGAATGGTGTAAGCACTGCTCAGCAACAACTAAAACATCAGTGTGTTATCAACATTCTCATACTAAATGCAAACCACAGTGCTGTGCCAGCTACTGGGAAGAAATTTAACACTATCCTAGCTGAAACCAGGACAATATCCAACCTGTATTCTATACCATTTCATTCTTAGGTCCTACCCTTCCAATACATTCCAATTAATCACCACCACTTTCCCTGTCTTTTGATATACACATACAAATATCATTCCTTCGGCCTATGGGCCAGCCCTCTAACATGTCCGTTGGATTCATTTAGTCCATGACCTTGGGGTACAGCTGTCAAACAGTCTTTCAGGGCAGGAGAGATGGTGTGTGCTGTTGGATTCTTGCATGCAGAAGCCAGTTCTGGTTCCATCCACTGCAATTTCTTGGTTTTGTCAAAGTTCATTCTTTGTTAATCTGGGTGATTCTTACTGTAATACCATTGATATGACATATTGCAATCATAAGAGTGATGATATACAGTATTATATAGCAATTAATGTCATACTGTTCAGTTCATTGGCTATTCTCACCCAAAATCAAATCCCCTTGAGGTACACAGAGGACTTCCCCATTCTCCCACATCACCCATATAGTGCAGCCAGGTCCTTGAGCAAAAGCAATCCCACAAATGGGTTTGCCTTTGCCCGAGGCAGGAGTAACCCAAGCTGTCTGCCCCAGCATATTTTTTGTGTGTATACAGGGACTTTGTCCCCTTCTACAGCATTTAAGAGTATTGACTGGGTGAGGTTCTTGCCAGGGGTTTTGTAAAAATACAGTTTCCAGCCAGGTTCTGTAAAAAGAGAGACTGGACTCACCAGTGGCCAAGGCCCAGCCAATCAGCCACAGTGGTAGCATCTCTGTGATAACATATTTAAGAATTGGAAAAAAAACCCAAAACCTGCATAATTGTGGCTAGAGGAGTAAAGATATGTGAAAGAAACATCTCTGAAGTCACAAAGATCAGTGTAGAAGGAGTGGGAGGAGGTGCTTTGGAATGTCAGGGTTAGGTTAACAGTTAGACTTGATGATCTTAAAGGTCTTTTCCAACCATAAACAATTCCATGATTCTATGATTCTATGATTCATGTGCTGGAGCAGAGATTCCCCTGCAGCCTGTGGTGAAGAACATGGTGAGGCAGTCTGTCCACCTGTAGTCCATGGAGGACCCCACACTGGAGCAGGTGGATGCATCCAAAGGAGGCTGATACCTTGTGGACAGCCGGTGCTAGAGCAAGCTATTTGCAGGACCTGTGGGCCCATTGAGAGAGGAGCCCACACTGAAGCAAGTTTGCTGGCAGGACCTGTGACCCCATTGGGGACCCACGCTGGAACAGTCTGTTCCTGAAGGGCAAATATAATAATCACAGATAAGTTATCTAAAGCTCAGGAAGTTCCCCAGGTATATCAAAAAAACTCTAAAGAGACATGGGCAATTTATGTCTGCTGAGAGACTACTGATAGAATCAGCTTCTTCAGTGTGTCACTGAGCTCCAGTTTCCTCATGCTGTAGATGAGGGGATTCACTGCTGGAGGCACCATCAAATACAGAACAGACACAACCAGATCCAGAGATGGGGAGGAGATGGAGGGGGGCTTCAGGTGAGCAAATACACTAGTGCTGATAAACAGGGACACCATGGCCAAGTGAGGGAGGCACGTGGAAAAGGCTTTGTGTTGTCCCTGCTGAGAGGGGATCCTCAGCACAGCCTTGACATAGGACAGCACAAATAAAAAAGACCATCAAAAAAACATGAAGACACTAACTACAAGAAGCCCATACTCCCTGAGGTAGGCATCTGAGCAAGAGAGCTTGAGGATCTGAGGGATTTCACAGAAGAACTGGTCCAAAACATTGCCCTTACAGAGAAGTAGTGAAAATGTATTGACTGTGCAGCAGAGCAGTGAGGAACCCACTACCCCAGGCAGGTGCTGCCATGTGGACACAAGCTCTGCTGCCCAGGAGGGTCCCATAGTGCGGGGGTTTGCAGATGGAAACATAGCAGTCATAGGCCATGACGGTGAGAAAACATAACTCTGCTGACATCAAAAAGACAAAGAGAAAGAGCTCAGCAAAACATCCTGCATAGATGATGGCCCTGGTGTCCCAGAAAGAATTGGCCATAGATTTGGGAGGAGCAGCTGAGATTGAGGCAAAGTCAATGAGGGAGAGGTTGAGGAGGAAGAAGTACATGGGGGTGTGGAGGCGGTGGTCGCAGGCTATGGCGGTGATGATGAGGCCGTTGCCCAGGAAGGCAGGCAGGTAGATGCCCAGGAAGAGCCAGAAATGCAAGAGCTGCAGCTCCTGTTTGTCTGCGAATGCCAGGAGGAAGTGGGTGATGGAGCTGGCCTTGGATATTTAGGCTTGAGGTTCTGTAAAAATAAAGGAAGTGATAAATTAGGGCAGGATTCTTTGAGAAAAACCTAGTCAGTTTACAGGAAAATCTAATCAGGAAAGCATCTGCCCAGGGACATCTCTGTGTGTGCAGAGGGGAAGGAGCAGCTCAGACAAGTGCTATCAAGAACTGGGGTCTCATTTCCTACCCCAGAGCTGAGAAATAAATTCCCATCCACTGCCCACCCAGCCAACCAGGAGGAGAGAACTCAGAGCACAGATTTCTACCCTTTCAGGGAATGTCCTACCTTGACGTGCATCCTTAAAATGACCAATTTCCAGAGGTCCTCTGGGTGATGCAGAAGTCTGAGCACTGTCATTATTCTTATTAGAAAAACAATTGGAGAGGAACATCACTTATTTGTCCCATATTTAAACTGGACACGAGGAAGGTGACAAGGAAAGATCTAATTTATCTGAGCTGGGAGAATGTGCTCATTTTAATGCATTGAGTCATTTAATCCTGGGTCTTTAGACCTGGGCCTAGAAAGACATGCAGCTCTCTTGTGTCCATGCCATGTCTCTACTCTGAAGCAAAGCCTTTGCACACACGGGGTCATGGATCCATACGGCACCAGGTTCCTTATGGCAGGTCAGAGCTTGCCTGGTTCCACAGCTGCAGGGCTTCAGCCCAAATGTGCGGCAATGCCCTCAGCCAGGGGCACAAGCGGGAAGAGCTGGAGCCATTCCTGAGGAGACAGAGCTGTGACACGGTTGCAGAGCTCAGTACAGCTGCTCTTCAAGCTCAGCAAGGGTCCAGATCAAAACTCTGTCTGAACTTAAAAGGCAATTGAAGGGCACCACAGTGAGTTCACAAAGCTACTCTGTGGCCCCTGGTGACCTCAGTTCTTACTTCTCCGGTGTAGATCTGAGCTTCTCTGTGTCCTCTTTGCCTCAGTCTCCCCCAGCAAGGTCTCCCAGGCCTCTGTGACTCAGGGAAGGACTCTGGTGGAGATCAGCCAGGGGTGCATGGGGATCAAGTCAGGGATCGCTTGAGCAAACGCAATCCTTACCAGTGTCTGGGTGAGGAGGGGCAGCACCCCAGGGAGCTGAGTGAGCAGGCCAATGTCACAGTGAAGCCACTCTCCATCACCTTTGAAAGGTCACGGAATCTGAAGGGACTCCCTGACAATGGTGGAAATGCACCAACGGGTTGCACGCATCTTTCAAAAATGCCCAAAGTGTGTATGGAGGTACGAAAGGCTGTGCCCCAGAGTGTGTCCACTCGGATCCTATTTCTGGATGTCTGAAAGAGAAGGGTACTTGATTTACCCAGGGTCACTTGTCTCTCACCATCCTATCTGCTTTCTGAGATGAAAGGACAGGATTGCTGGACAGGGGAGAGCAGTGGTTGTCTTTTAACCTGGAATTTAGAGATGTTTTATACATCACCCGCCTGCAATATTCCTGTGCCCATGTGAGGACATTATGTTCTGCCTGGGTAGATAAGTAGATGAGTAAATAACCAGATGAGTAGGGACATGGTTAGTGTGCAGCGTCTGCCTGGAAGCCTGTAGCTGGTGGGGGTTGCCATATCCTGCAACCTGCACCCTATAATGTGTTTTAGTGACCCAGAGGAGATGAGAGAGTGCTTTATGAGTGCTTTAAGACAAGCTGGAGTAATGGGCCAAGATGTACAACAGGATAGCCAATAAGTCGTGCCCTTGAGGTGGACTGAACCCATGCAAATGCAAAGGCCAGAGGCTACCTAGGTGGGCAGCAGCTCTGCAGGAAAGGCATTGGTGGTCCTTGGGTTCCATTAGGCAAAAGATGAGTAATCAGGAAAGGCGGCCAACAACATCCTGGGCTGCATGAGCTGGAGCACAGCCAGTTTTCTGAGCACTTTTTGCACCATAGCCAGAATATTATCCTAGGTTTTGACATCCCACAATGCCAGAGAGATGTTGACAAACTGCAGCCAGTTCAGTGGAGGGCCATCAAGGTTGGCAGGGTGGGAGAAATTGTACTGTGAGAAGAGGATGTGAGAGCTAGGCTTGTTCAGAGAGGAGTAGAGGGTAGAGGAGGAGTGGAGAAGAACATGTAGCAGCATTGCACAGTTCCTAGGAAGACAGAATCAGGCTCATTTCCATGACACAAGGACAAGAGGCAGTGGGCTGGAACAAGAAACGGTCAACCAAGACATAAGGAAAAACATTTGCAGCAGAAGGACAGTCAAGTGTTGGAAGCTGTATCCCAGGGAGTGTGCACTGGGTCTATCCTGGAATTTGATCAAAATGTGTTTGGATAAAGCTGTGAGTAATCTGGTTGCCTGTGCTTTGAACAGGAAGTTGGTCAAGATACCTGCTGAGGTCCCTTCCAGCCTGAATGATGAGGTCCTTCTTTCCCCTTCATGTTTTCAAGGTAGAGAGAGCTCTTAGGTTCTCTAGAAGTCATTCATATCAGGTGCAGGGCTGCTTCACAAGTGTCTCCATACAGCCCTGACCACAGCCTTTGCTTCCCTTTTCATTTGACCAAAGCCAAGTTCTCTTTTACTCCCTTTATACCCCTTAAAAATAACAGTGTACAGTGTTAATCCTTTCAGAGTTGCTTGCTCCATAAATGTCAGTATCCATGTGCAGAGTCTGCAAATGAGCTTGGCATTGAAGCCATCATTGCAGAAACAGAGACAAGGCATTTCACCAGCTCCTTGAACCCAGTAACCAGTATGCCATGCCTCCTGAGGTTCCTGGGAACACCTAAAATTTAAGTGAAGAGAAGTGTGAGCCCTGCTTCAGATTCCCATATGCCCAAATCCCAGTGCCTAAAGCATGCTTCCCTTGTCCCTTTCCATCCCATTTCATAAGATACAAAATCTGGTGGGTCTTTTGTCGATAATGCATCAATAATCCTTCAGACGTCTCTGTGATTTCCCTATAGAGTGGCAGCATCTATTCAAAAAAACCAAAAAAGTAGCATTGTGCTTCTGTGGTAGCCCCTCTGGGCAATGCCAATTCAATCAATATTTGTCATATCACACGTGATATTCCATCCTGAAGTACACAACGAATAGGTTCAGATGGAGGGTGGTCTTGCAGTCAGCCTTTGTGTCCCCATGTGGCCTCTACACTGCTGGTTTCCCTCTCCAGAGAGTGGCAGAGGCTGGATCCCCTTCTCAGGGCAAACTCCTTGCCAGGAAGTGACAGCCATGGGGGTAGCTCACCTGGTCACTTCACCCCACATCTGTTTTGATATAGTTGGTGCTTTTCTGTGACGGCTCTTTGTTCACAGATGATCATAAACAGAAAACTGTTTCATAAGAGATGGTTGTAAAGGCCCTGTTATTGTCCAGACAGCTCACCATGAGCTTCGGAGGCAGCGAGGAAGGTGTTAAAAAAATACCAGGAGTATCCAAAAATGCTCAGGACCTCTTCTGAAGATGACACTGAGAGGCAGTTATTGCCCATGTGTAGATGCGGGAGAGAGGACTAAGGCTGCCAATGAGAAACAAAGGCATGGCTGATGGATTTCCTTAAAACCATGTGCATGACCAGCAATGGAAAGCAGGTTATGTCTGTGGGTGGAGGTTGAGGAAGAAGATTGTGGTGGGAAGATGGCAGGAAGGCAAGCCCCTCCTGTTTAAACCAGAGATGATAACAGGTGTTTCTATGTTCTGCGCGTGCCTCAGCCCTGCAGATGAGGAATGCCCACTGCTGGGGTGTCTGTGCTCAGTCATGCCCCAGGAGCTGACCTGGCTCTCCTCCCCTCCTTCCCTCTGCACACCTGGAGAGATATCAGGAAACATCCATGAACCTGGAGGATGCACAGACCTCCCGGGGTGAGGTCCCATCACTGCGGGGGAAGAGGAAAGGTTTGTGAGGCAAAGGGGCATGCAGGGAGAGGGCACTGTAGGTGCAGCTGTGAGTGTGTTAAAGGCAGGGAGAAGACTTGGCACATCAGGGGCTGTCATGCTGAAGTGAGGTAGGGTGAGGTTTGATTTTGAGACTGCAGAAGAAGGAGGATGTGCTGTCCAGTGCTGGGATATGGAGCTAAATCCTTGTCTGTCTGGGGCTTGGAAATCTTGGGTGATAAAGGAACATGAGCAAGGCTTTGGAAGAAAGGGGATGGGTTGTGGGGAACCCACAGGCACTGACAAATCCTCAGAAAACCACAGCTTGGTGCTGGAAGCAAGGAAGCAGGAACAGGCACAGGACAGTGTAGCTGTGGTGGGGATGGCCAAGGGCCTTAGTGGGGATTTGGAACCCAGCAGAACTGGGCCCCTTGTCCTCTTGGCTATGGCTTCTGTCTCTTCCACTGAGACCCACTAGAGGACACGAGGTCCTTACAGCTCCAGTGCCTTGTTGCCTGCTCACCCACCCTCCATAGAGCCTGGGAGGTGTCCTACCACTGGCCGAGCCTGGCATCACTCCTACATCATGTTGCCCCCAAGAAGAGCACAGAGCATCCCATAAGGGAAAGGAGCGCCCTCCAGAGGGAGTCCAGGCTTGGCCATCCTTTTTGGTGAAGCACATCAAGGGCTTTCACAGTGATCTCCACACTGAAATTTCCTCCTGTACCAAGTGTCTGCGACTTCCTGCTTCACCAGCCCCAGGAACAAGAACCTTGTCCGTTCCTGGTCTCCTCAGTCGTGGACTTCAGCAGGGCCTGCTAACACCCTCAGAAACCTGGAGGTTTGTGGCTTTTACTTCTCTAGAGGCTTGTTCAGTCTTTCAGGCTCTGCAGTTCAGGAGCTGGGTACCAGAGGGCTCACTACCACACAAAACACCCCAAGGAGCTAAGGCTGGGCACAGTTCTCCTTTAGTCTTCAATTCTGACGAGTCTCATTAGAGAGATCTTAAAAGTGCAGTCAAAGCGCAAAGGTGTCCAAGCAAAGAGGCCAAGTGAGTAAAATGCTTGGTTTTGAATAGCCAATTCTGCATAGATCCCAATGTATTTGGGTGTTGTGGTTTAACTCGGCAGGCAGCTGAACAGCAAGCAGACGCTCGCTCACTCCCCCTCTCCACAGTGGGATAGGGGAGAGAATCAGAAAAAAGGTAAAAACTCTGGGTTCAGATAAAGACAGTGTAGTAAAAAAAGGACATATTTATATTAAGAATAAGACAATATACAAACCAAGGAATGTACAGTGCAATTGCTCACCACCCACAAACCAATGACAAGCCAGTCCCCAAAGAGCAATTGCTGCCTTCTGGCAAGCATGCCCCAGTTTATATACTGAGCATGGCATCATGTGGTATGGAATAGCCCTCTGGGTCAGCTGTTCTGGCTGTGACCCCTCTCAGCTTCTTGTGCACCTGACAGACCGTGGGAAACTGAAAAGTCCTTGACTGGTGTAAGCCCTGCTCAGCAACAACTAAAACATCACCATCCTAAATCCAAACCACAGCGCTGTGCCAGAAACTAGGAAGAAAAGGAACTGTATTCCAGCTGAAACCAGGACAGTATCCACCCCTTATCCCCTACCATCTACGTCATACGCACCACTTTCCCCATCTTTTGATATACATCCACAGATATCATTCCCTCAGTCTATGGGCCGTCCCTCCAAAATGTCCATTGGGTTCATTTAGTCCATGACTTTGGGCTCCATCTGTCGTAACAGTCTTTCAGGGCAGGAGAGATGGGGTGTGGTGTTGGGTTTCTGCATGCTGAAGCCAGTTCATGTTCCATCACTGCTGCACTGGATTGGTGCATAGAGCAACTATGAATTGATGACATACAGTATTGTACAGCAATTAACATCATACCATTCAATTCATTTGCAAGGCTGACCCAAAATCAAATCCCCTTGAGGTACACATTGGACTTCCCCATCCTTCCGCATCACCCACCAAGTGGAGCCAGGTCCACGGATGGGTTTGCCTTTACCTGAAGCAGGAGTAACCCAGACTGTCTGCCCCAGCATATTTGTTTACATATACTGCAAGGACTTTGTCCCCCTCTACCATACGTAATAATTTGGATTGGGGAGGGCCAGCTTGGTTGGCAGATCCCCCAGTGCTGACTGACCAGGTGGCCTTTGCTAAATGTGTATCCCAATGTTTGAATGTCCCAGCACCCTACTGCTCTCAGGGCAGTCTTCAACAGTCCATTGTATCATTCCATTTTCCCACAGGCTGGTGCATGACAGGGGATGGGATAGACCCACTCAGTGCCGTGTTCTTCGGCCCATTTTTCTATGAGGTTGTTTTGGAAATCAGTCCTGTTTTCTGATTCAGTTCTTGCTGGGGTGACATGTCGCCACAGGACTTACTTTTCAAGGCCCAGAAGAGTGTTCCGGGCAGTGGCATGGGGCACGGGATATGTTTCTAGCCATCCGGTGGTCGCTTCCACCATGGAGAGCACATGGCGCTTGCCATGGCGGGTTTGTGGGTGTGTGATATAATCAACCTGAAAGGCCTCCCCAAATTTATATTTCAGTCATCATCCTTCATACCAAAGTGGTTTTAACCGTTTGGCTTGTTTGATCCCAGCGCATGTTTCAAATTCATGGATAAACTGTGCAATAGTGTCCATAGTCAAGTCCACCCCTCGATCACGAGCCCATCTGTATGTTACATCTCTTCCTTGATGGCCTGAGGTGTCATGGGCCCACCGAGCTAGAAATAGTTCACCCTTATGTTTCCAGTCCAGATCTACCTGAGCCACTTCAATCTGAGCAGCCTGATCCACCTGCTGGTTGTTTGGATGTTCTTCAGTGGCCCGACTCTTGGGTACCTGATCATCTACGCGACGTACCTTTATAACCAGGTTCTCTACCCGGGCAGCAATATCTTGCCACAATGTGGCAGCCCAGATGGGTTTGCCTCTGCGCTGCCAGTTGCTCTGCTTCCATTGTTGCAACCAGCCCCACAGGGCATTTCCCACCATCCATGACTCAGTATAGAGATAGAGCACTGGCCATTTTTCTCTCGTTCAGCAATATCTAAAGCCAGCTGGATGGCTTTCACCTCTGCAAACTGACTCAATTCACCATCTCCTTCAGCAGTTACTGCAACTTGTCCAGTAGGACTCCATACAGCAGCCTTCCACTTCCGATGCTTTCCCACAAGACAGAAGGACCCATTAGTGAACAGGACACATTACTTCTCATTTTCTGGCAGTTTATTGTACAGTGGGGCCTCTTCAGCACGCGCCAGCTCCTCCTCTGTTGACACTCCAAAATCTTTGCCTTTTGCCCAGTGCATGATCACTTCCAAGATTCCTGGGCAATTGGGTTTTCCTATTTGATCCCATTGTGGGATAAGTGTGATCCACTTACTCCACGTAGCAAAAGATTCATGGTGTGTAGAGGGGACCCTCCCTTTGAACAGCCAGCCCAGCACCGCCAGTCAGGGTGCCAGGAGGAGCTGTGCTTCAACACCAACCACTTCTGAAGCAGCTCGAGCCCCTTGATGTGCTGCCAATATCTCTTTTTCAGTTGGAGCATAGCAGGCTTTGGATCTTCTATATCCACGACTCCAAAACCCTAGGGGTCGGCCTCAAGTCTCCCCTGGAACTTTCTGCCAGAGGCCTCACATTGGTGCCGAAAAGGACTGGCGTAGTTTAACCCCAGACAGTAAACTAAGCACCACACAGCCGCTCACTCACCTTACCTTGTCCTGATGGGATGGCAGAGAGAATCAGAAGGCATATGTATGAAAACTCATGGGTTGAGATAAGAGCAGTTTAATGGAGGAGGAGGAGGAGGATGTAATGAAAAGTAAAACAATGAGAGAGAGAGCGAGAAACACAACCCAGGAGAAACAAGTGACGGAACTGCTCCCCACCTGCTGATCGATGCCCACCCAGTCCCCGAGCATAAATCGCTGCCCCCGGGCTAACCCCCACCAGTTTCTATACTGGGCATGATGTCCTATGTTATGGAATAATCCTTCGGCCAGTTTGGGTCAGCTGTGTTGACCGTGCCCCATCCCAGCTCCCTGTGCCCCTCGCAGAGAAGGGGAAGCTAAAAAGCCCTTGGCTGGTGTAGGCCCTGCTCAGCAACAACTAAAACATCACCATCCTAGATCCAAACCACAGCACTGTGCCAGCTGCTAGGAGGAAAATTAACTCTATCCCAGCACAAACTGGGATAACCTGTTTGTGATGCCAGTGGTAGATCTGTAGCAGTTATGGCAGGCGCATGCAGGTGGCTTGTGCAGGTGCTTATGATGTCATATATGCCTGAGTAGCTAATAGGGCAGGAGTAGGTCCCTGGCTTGTGCAGCCGGTTGTGATGTCACTGATAGCTCTGTAGTTCTTAGGGTACACGCATACACCTGGCTTGTCCATGTGTTTCTGATGTCACATGTACATGAGTACAGGAGTAGACACACCTCCGCCTGGTACAGGGTAATCCTGGTCACACGCAAAAACTGGGGGAGGAGAGCCTAGAGAGCAGCCCTGTGGAAAGAGATCTGGGGCTTTGGGATGACAGCCAGTTGAATAGGAGTCAAGAGTGTGCCCTTGGACCAACCGTGTCCTGGGGTGCATCAAGCACCGAACAGTGAGCAAGTTGAGGGAGAGGATTGTCCCACTCTGCACTGCATGGGTGTGGCCCCACCTCAAGTCCTGTGTGCAGTTTGGAGTGCCTCAATGAAAGAAGGACATCAAACTATGAGAGTGTATCCAGTGGAGGGTGACCAAGATGGTGAAGGGTCTTGAGGGCAAGACTTATGAGGAGCAACTGAGGTCACTTGGCTTGTTCACCTTGGAGAAGAGAAGGCTGAGGGGAGACTCCATCACAGCCTACACCTTCCTCAAGGGGGGCAGCGAAGGGGGAGGTGCTGATCTCCTCTCTCTGGTGACCAGCGACAGGACACGAGGGAATGGGATGAAGCTGTGTCCAGGGAAGTTCAGATTAGAAATTGGGAAAAATTTCTTCACTGAGAGGGTGGTCGGTCCCTAGAACAGGCTCCCCAGGGAAGTGGTCATGGTACCAAGCCTGTCAGAGTTCAGGGAGTGTTTGGAGGATTCTTTTAGTCATATGGTTCAGTGGTAGGGAGCCCTGTGAGGAGCAGGGATTTGGACTCGGTGATCCTGATGAGTCCCTTCCCACTTGATATATTCCATGATTCCATGATTCTGGGTGCTACTGGAAGGCATATAACGGACAATGTAACCATCAGCCACAGTCAACATTGGCTCACAAAGGGAAAGTCCTGTTGAACAAATGTGAGATATTCTACAACTTCATGATCCTATTACTTGTTCCTTCAGATTCCTCTCAGATTGCCAGCTGAAGCTCTGAGCTTCAGGCAGTTAAAAGCTTTCCTGTCTTTCAGCAGTCTAATTGTCTTCTTAGCCAACACTTTAATTATGTTTATCTCTCTCGTTTTTTGTGTAACAATTTAAAAAAGATCTCCTAAGGTTATTTCTTGCAGAAAGATGACCTCATTAGAGGCAGCTTGTACTTAGAATACAGTTGAGGAATCTGTGTTATTTTTTATGAAAACTGATCATGATTTGATTTTATTTCCTGATAAATAGGAAAAAATCTTTTGTGCCTGTGTGCATTCAGTTCTCTAAGGAGAGCAGTGGGAAGATGGTGCAATGGAGCTGTAACATCCACCTGAAGACCTCAATGGAGAAGTCTGATGCAAGGAAGAGTGATTAGTTCATTCATATAATTCCTTCCCAGGTGGCCAGTGACTGAAATGGTGAGGCTGGGGAGGTGAGCAGCAAAGTTGTCCATACAGTGTGAGACCTCAAGGGACGTTTTCTCCTACTGGTTGAAACCTCCTTAAGAAACTCTCTGCATCAATGCCACCTGGAGAGTGCTTCAGTCACTTCTTTGGGAGACTGAAAAATAATGGAAAATGCCCTTTAAAAAGCAAACCCCTTCTTTATTAAATGCTCATTGAAATCCACCTCTTGAACTGCACTATGAAATGTCTCTAATCAGCTGTAAAAGGCTTGAAGACTTGAAGAAAATTAAAGTAAGAGACGTGGCTCATTATGGCTTTCTGTATATTAATAAACCCCACAGTGTATTTGGTACTGAGTCCATGAAGCTCAGCTACTGAGAGAAGATTGAAAAAGCTTCTCAAGAAGCCAGAAGGAAAACTCAAAGTTACTTGAAGCATTAATGGGCCCCACTGAGGGTCCTTACTGGCAAAGCCTCCCCACGGACTCGTTAGAGCAGATAATTGGAGGCCATGATTGCAGGGAGGCAAAGGCACTGTGCAAGTGGCTGTAATGGTGAGAAAAGCCTTGCTTTGTTTTATAAATCAGAAAGGCCAAGCCCTTAACCCCAAGCATTAGGAAGGCAGATCCTGTCCCTCCTGCATGGCTCAGGGCTCTTTCTGGGGGCAGTGGGGTGTGAGGGTGAGCAATGAAAAGTGTAAGAAAATTCTCTGTCCCCTCCTGGCCTCCCCAAGAAGGGCTGAGGAGGAAACCGAGAGCAGAGCCTCCCAATCCAGTTTCTCCTGGTAGGCCTCAGTGGCAGATGCAACTGTCCTAGCCAAGGAGACAAAGGCCTTGGTCTTGTGTGGCCTTTCAGCCTTGCCAGAGCCCTTGGCCATCTCGACTGCAGGCTGTCCCACACTGTCCCATGCCTGCACCCCTTGACTTTCAGGATGTAGATATCCATATTGCTTTACCACCAACGCTCACCCTGACATTTCTAGACCTTCCCTGATGTCTCTCTACACATTGCTGGCTGTTTCTTGAAAGACAAAGCCATGGGCTGATGCAGGCTCCCTCTGGGTGACCTCTTGCAACACAAGGATACCCTCTGAATGAGGCTTCTTGTACATCCCCTCAAGTCTGAACCTCCTGAGCTGTACTTTGAAAAGTTTTCCCTCTTCCCACTGCCAAGAAAAGAGCCATCATCTCTGAAACGGCACTTCAAGCAATTGCATTGGGCTATTATAGAGGCCTGAGCCTCCACTTCACAAAGCTAAAGAAGCCCAGGTCCCTCAGCTTCTCCACACAGGCCACAAACCACATCCTGGCAGCTCTCCTCTGGAACCTCTCCAGTTCCTCCCCATTCCTCAAGACTGGGGAGTCCCACATGCAGACACACTAGTCCAGATGTGGCCACACCAGTGCTGAGTCAAGGGGGGTGATTACTCTTGTTTGTGTGACCATGGTCCTCCTAATGCAGCCCTGTTCAGTTGGCCTTAGTAACTTTGAGGATATGCGCTCACCCATGTGCCATCCCTTGGAATGCCCAGGCCCTTCTCCTCAGGGTCACTCCTGAGCGGTTCATGTCCCAGCCTGACCTCATGTCTGGGGTTATTCTGCCCCGCAAAAGCACTTGACACTTCTGCTTCTAATGCATCATGAGGCTTCTATTGACAACTTCCCAGAATTTCTCTAGGTCCTCCTGGATTGAAGCTCATTTTTGACAGCTTTCAATGAGTTCATACATATGGCCCACCAGATTTGTCATGCCTCTGAGAGGATAACAGCATGAGGAATTGCAGGACATGGTGGAGAATATGAGGACCTGCTAGCTTAATGGAATTGCTGACCAGGGTAGGAATTCCCATGGTGACAAGCTGAGAAGAATCAAATGAGCATACAAAGGAAGCCAAAATGGAGCCAGAGAGGTAGAGACATGGGCTGCTTGCATGGGGGGTAAAAGGATGGTGTTGGAGATGGAAGGGAGAAGCAAAAATATACTTTATGGATATAAAGCAGTGAGGTAACAAGATTCAATGGTAAATGAGTCCGTTGATTAACAAGATTCGATGTTAAGGTACACTTAGTTATTTACTGCAGAGAGGTCAGGGTGAGACAAAAATATCAGGGATAACCTCCCTTTGAGTCGTGAGGTTCAGAAAGGATCCCCTTGCTTTCTAAACTCCTTCCTCAGAGAGGAGGCTGGAACCAGTACTGGTCCCAGACTTGGTCAACAGTTTATATCTAAAGGATTATATATATACTATCAATCCTTTATATCACTTAGCCAAGGTTTTGGAGTTAGCATGCTGTTAGCCACTTATTGGGAATCATTTACAGCAAGGAATCTCTCAGCCTCGAGGAGTAACCTTGAGAGGTGTCCCCGCTCAATGGAAGATCCTGGTGCGCAGCCCACTGCTGTGCAGGAGAGCTCAAAGGACTCTTGGGCTGCTCACAACTGGTGGGGTAAGATAATTGGCTCGCAGTCATACTGACTGGCTTGAGCCAGACACTGACCAGCATTGCGGTTAGCTGGACGCTGTGCCGTAAATCAGATGCTGGCTACTGTGTTGTTATCTGTCTTCCCCAAATCCCCTTTGAGCTGGATGCCTCTGTCATGACCAGATGGATCCATCACGAATGGCACTGGTGGTTATTGCTTGAGCAGGGTTATGACAACAAGACAGGCGGGGGGATTGTGGGTCATGGAACATAGCACCACACCATGTTCTTGCTGCTGCCCTGTCACTTCCAGAGACAGAAATGACCTCACAGGCCCCTTCACAGCCATATGCTTCCTACTGGATTGGGAGTTTCTGAGACACTGTTGATCTCATCATACCATACCCATCCATCCTGCTCCTTACAGCCCAGGACCTGAACAGATGAAGGAATGCTTGTTTTATCAAATTTATCAAAGATTTTTCCTACTAACGACTTGAGAAGGGAAACATTCTGCACAGGAACTGCTGCATTTCTGTGACACATTTTATATCTCTTCTTCCTCTTCTTTTTTTTATTCTTCCTCCACCCATTCTGTCTTCAGAAACCTCTCCAAGGGAAAGACTCACTGAATCATGGAATAACTCAGTTCTGAAGAGAGCCCTGAACATCACCTTGACTCACTGTCCTGCTCAAGGCAGGGTGGACCAGATGAGGCTGTTTAAAGCCCCGCGCCTAGCTTTGCATCATCCAGAAAGGAGCTGAAAGTGAGCTCCAACACATCCTACAGGAGGATGATCAAGACGTTCCACAGGGTTGGCCCAAGTGCTGGTCACTGAGGGCTGCCACTAGTAGCTGCCTGCTCAGGTGACTTTGGACCACTGATGACATTTGGGCTGATAACGCAGTCAACTTCCCACCCAACGTCCACTTCTTCAGCCCAGATAGCACTAATCTGGTGATAAGGACACCACGGCAGACCATGCCAAAGGCCTTGCCAAATTCCACGTACACAGCATGCCTTTCTTCCCCCTGCCCATTTTGGTTCAGCAATTCCTTTGTTGTCCTTCAGGTGCTTGGAAATGGCTGCAGGAGGACGTGTCCCATCCTCTCCCCGGGGACGGATTAAGGCTGACCAGCCTGTAATTCTCCCAGGTCTCATTCCTGTCCTTCTTGAAGATGGGATTGATGCCTGCCTTTTTAAAGGAGCCCAGAACGTCTCTGATTGCTCTGGCACAATTCAGAATGATGGGCAAGGGAGATGCAGCCGACAGGAGCACTTTTAATGAGACCATCCAAGGCAGCTGAAATGAAACTGGCTGGGCCAGTAGGGTTTTTTCCTGGACTGACACACAGAGAAATGTCAGGTTTCTGTCAGGTATCCACATATGAGCTGGTCTCACGCACTTCTCATACACACAGTGGTGTTCAGAGACTGGAGTCCTTCCCTTGGAGTCACAGAGGCACTGCACCGCAGGAGCATTTGTGTCTCTCTGGCCTCCTGCTGCAACTCCCAGAGGATGGGAGGCACCTCAGCACTGCGCTCATCTGAGATGTCCTCGAGAATGACGACTGGATGAAGGGACCTCAGTTCATGGAAGCACATCTTAGCGTTGCCTTCAGGCAGATTTCCATAGGATTTTACTCCCAACATGAAATGACCTCAAGGCACTGTGTGTCCCACAGCTCTTCAATGGACCCAAGGAATAGCTGATGGCATTTGTGCTCACTCAGGTTCCCCTCACCTCATGTACATGATGTGATGCTTACATCTTGTCTGTACAATGCAAATGTGGACTTCTGACCTACTCATTCAGTGTCCTTCCAAGGAAGGACAAAGAACCTCTCCAAGCTGGGGTGAGGGGCCAGAGATGGAGATGGTGGTTGTTAGGGGCTGTTGTGGTTTAACCCCAGCTGGTAACTAAGAACCATGCAGCTGCTCACTCACTCCCCCCCTCCCACTGAGAGACCTATGGTTTGAGTTAGAGAAAGTTTAATAAGAGAAAAGAGTAACAATAGTAATGAAAATAATGGTATGAGAATATACAAAACAAGTGATGCAGAATCCAATTGCTCACCACCCGCCCGTCCCAAGCAGCGATCACTCTCCCAGCTGCGATCACTCTTACCGAGCCGCGATCACTCTCCCCCCGACCAACCGACTAACTCCCCCAGATCATGACGTTATATGGTATGGAATAGCTCTTTGGTCATTTGGGGTTAGATGACCTGGCTGTGCTTCTTCCCAGCTTGTCATGCACCTGGCCGAGCAGGAGAAGCTCAAAAAGCCCTTGAGTAGTCTCAGCACTACTGAGCAACATCTACAAAAAGCAGTGTGTTATCAACATTCTTGTAGTAGTATATCCAAAACACAGCACTATGCTGCTACTGTGAAGAAAATTAACTCTATCCCAGCCAAAACCAGGACAGGGGCGAGTCCAGGATGATTGCCCTGGGGTAGCTCCTCCAGGGTGTTGAGCAAACATGGGCACAGACCAGACCCTGTTCTGCTGGTCCTTCAGGTCTCTTGCAGGAGGCCTGGCTGTGCGAGGACACTGCTGCATGCCCCAACCCTGCACACTCACATTGTTTAGCTCTATACTGCTGTTTTCATCTGCAGGCCACTTTCTTGGGCACATTCTTGAGAGAAACCTTGGCAGAAGACCTAAGCCTTGAAGCATTGCCCTGAAGAGACCACCTTTCTTTATGGAAATGCTTTTATGGAGGCCAGCTCAGTCACACATTTGACAATTACCTGTCCCTGCCTACGGTCAGAGGACTACCATGCAGCATGACTGTGACCAAGTAGCAAGAGTATTTAGGCCTTAAAACCAATGCATTTGCAAAGAGAAAATATTTGGAAGACCAAGCCCTGGTGGTCTCTGAAAGTCCTGCCATGCTGGGACTCTTTTTCCCCTCCAACAATAAAGACAGGAACTGCCCTGCAGCTCCAAAAAGGCATTGGAGGAAAGATCTCAGGAAAAAAATATTTTCAATGAAAGGCCCTTTGTTTTGTTTAAACACACAGAAAGCAGGGCTCCTAATTTACACAGCCACTCATTCGGGAAAGCAAAGCAGACAGTGAATTAGAAAGGGGACAACAACATTACCAGATGTAAAAAATCACCACCAAGAAAAAAAAAACAACGGAAGACAGCCTGAGCCTGCAATGAGTTACATTATAGCTGTTATGCAGAAGAATTTTGTTGCTTCAGAAAACCATCTAGTCATCAGTTTCCATACAGCGTCCTGGAGCTCCTGGTTCCTCATGCTGTAGATGAGGGGGTTCACTGCTGGAGGCACCACCGAGTAGAGGACTGCCATAACCAGGTCCAAGATTGGGGAGGAAATGGAGGGGGGCTTCAGGTAGGCAAATGTGCCAGTGCTGATAAACAGGGAGACCACAGCCAGGTGAGGGAGGCACGTGGAAAAGGCTTTGTGCCGTCCCTGCTGAGAGGGGATCCTCAGCACGGCCCTGAAGATCTGCACATAGGACAGCACAATGAAAACAAAACATCCAAAACCCACAAAGACACTGACCACAATAACCCCAACCTCCCTGAGGTAGGCATCTGTGCAGGAAAGCTTGAGGATCTGGGGGATTTCACAGAAGAACTGGTCCACAGCATTGCCCTTGCAGAGTGTAACTGAAAATGTATTGGTTGTGTGCAGCAGAGCAGTGAGGAACCCACTGCCCCAGGCAGCTGCTGCCATGTGGACACAAGCTCTGCTGCCCAGCAGGGTCCCGTAGCGCAGGGGTTTGCAGATGGCAATGTAGCGGTCATAGGCCATGACGGTGAGAAGGGAATACTCTGCTGACATGAAAAAGATAACCAGAAAGACTTGGGCAGCACATCCTGTGTAGGAAATGGTCCTGGTTTCCCAGAGGGAATTGGCCATGGATTTGGGGACAGTGGTGGAGATGGAGCCCAGGTCGAGGAGGGAGAGGTTGAGGAGGAAGAAGTACATGGGGGTGTGGAGGCGGTGGTCACAAGCTACAGCGGTGATGATGAGGCCGTTTCCCAGGAGGGCAGCCAGGTAGATGCCCAGGAAGAGCCAGAAGTGCAAGAGCTGCAGCTCCTGTGTTTCTGAGAATGCCAGGAGGAGGAACTCAAAGATGGAACTTCTGTTAGACATTTTCTTCCTCTAAACATGCAGACCTGTTCTAGCAGGAAAATGCATTATTAAGTTAAAATAGCTTTATGTGAGCAAAATGTAGTCAATTTTTCACCTCTATAAACTTCCTCTCTCCTTTCAGGAAGACCTTTGCAAGTTCCTTTTGTGCTGTTTGGCTCGTGCTGGCTGAGGGTGTCCCAGGGAGCTATGCTGTGATCTCTGCAGGAGTCTGTTCTGCCCTACAAGAACAGGAAAAGAGGACCACAGGGTGATCTCTGTTCTCTCCTGAATAGCAGAGCTGTGGGGATTTGGTTTTGTGCTTTCTCTTCCAGTTGGCCCACCACAGCTGAGGAGTGGTTTTCATGCAGAAATGCCTGGCAGAGGGAGGACAGCCGCTCTGTCCATCAGCCCTGGTCTCAGGTGCCCTGTGCTGGCAGCTATTTCAGCTCCAGGACTATCACACTGGGGGGTTCCCCCCAAAAGAAACAGGGCACTGCTGGGAGCAGAGGAATCCAGTTTCCAATTGCAGATCTCCAGACACCTCAGCCCATCGTCCCTGAGTAGGATCTCAACTGTGCCCTTCCAACCAGGGACACGGAGAGCTCATGGAAGCTGCCCACCTACAGCCACCCAACAGCATTTCCCGGGAATGAACCCCATGGCGTCTTCTCTGTTGGGCACTTGGATAACACAGTGATGCTATAGGAGAGCTTTACGCTCCTGGAGAGCGCCTGCAGCTCAGCACGACCCTCCAGGCAAAAAGTCAAGTGTCCTAAAGATGGGTTCTTGTGAAGGGAGGGTCAGACCTTTTAAAACCTCACACATGGTAGTGTCCAAAGCCTAAGAGTTTGGGAAGATATTTTGTTGCTTTCCCTCCATGGAGAAATCTGCACGACAGGACCCACAGCGCTGGTGTCTCAGCTGAACCTGAATCCTCACCCCCCCTTTGTTAGTCAGCCTGTTGGGAAGGCAACTGATGGCCATGTCCTTGGGACACTGAGGGTGGGGAGCAACCCTGTGTGGAAGACCAGGGAGTTGCTCTGGGGAAGGGGCTTGCAGTGCAGGGGATGGCAAGGAGGTGCCTGAATCCCCCCTCCAACCACGTTTTTAGGATCTCCTCCGTCTTGCTCTTTGAGAACGTCCCTGCTGCCTGGAGCCATCTCTGGTGGGAAGCGTTTACCTGTGCCCAAGTCTCTTCCTTGCCTGTGCTCACAGAAAGAGACCCCCATTCCACTCCCTGTGTGCTCAGTTCTGCCCTGAAAACCCCTCCTGGCAGCAGGGGACTCCTATGGGGGCATCTCTGTCTGTATGGGGCTAACAAGAAGCTCAGATAAGTTCTCAAGAGAATGGGTATCTCCGCATCATCTCAAGAGCAGGAAAATATTTTCCCGTCTCCCACTTCCAGCACAGCCAAGCAAAAGGACAAATCTCAAAGCACAGACTCCTTCCCTTTCAAGTAACCCCCACTTTGACCATCTTCTTGAAAAGTCTCCTTGGAAATGTCCTCAGGGTGATCCCCAGAAATGTAGGGACCATCCTCGGAAGGACAGCCTTGGGCAGCATTAGCTGCACACCCAGCATTGCACCTCTACAGTCATACCAATTGAAAGATACCATCATTCCCTATCCTAGTGACAGTACAGCTGAGAAGCTCTGCTCAAGAGCATGTCCTCCTCCTCTATGCCAGGGAAACTGAGAATCTTCCTCACAGAATCTACGGGCTGTGGCATGAACCAGCTCTAGGAGATGCCTCCAGGAACACCAGATTCAATGCCCTGCATCCAGAGACTTACCATATAGAGGGCTGTAAAAATTTCTCCTAAAGTGAGATCTCAGCATCCTCTCACTCCAGATCGCCTTTAACCTCTCTCTGCCTCGCGCCTCTCCCCTCGGTGCCTGCAGGCAGTGCCCTCAGCCCTGATGCGCTTTGTAGAGGAGCTGCTCCTGGGCAGAGCTGTCTCTCTGCAGCGCTGCCCACTTGCCATGAGCTCCCTCCCTCCCAGGAGCCCAGCCCAGCTCAGCCACAGAGGACCAGCCCAAGGCCCCCTTCCTCCAGGTGTCCCTGGGGCTGCAGGGGAACCTGCTGTGAAACAGGCTGAGGTCATCCCTGATGTTCCCTCCCTCAACTGGGGAGAGACACTCCTTCCCAGCACTGTAATTTCTCCTATGACAAATAGATTTAGGCATGAGAATCGCCTTTCCTTGTCCCATCATTAGACAGGTCACCCAGACAGTGACAGTGAGCGATCTCCTTTACCCCTGCTGAGGGAAGGGATGCAGATGAGTCAAGCAAGGCATCTCAGTTGTGGGTTTGCAGTCCTGGGGCATGAAGAGAACTCAGCTCCCTTTTGTGCAGGCCACAAACCCACAGGAGGTGGGATTCCTCTTGCCTCAGTTCATGAGTGCACAAAATAGGCTCCTAATTAATGGAGATGGAGGAAGTCATTCAGGTGGGAACACCTGGTGACATTCAAGGTGACACCAGAGTTTGTCCAAGATACCTGCAGGTGACTGCAAGCTCTAATGGAGCAATGCTGAGAGACAGGGCAGCATCTGGGGGCATCACCTTGGAGCCCAGTGGGGAATTCCTTTGGTAGACAGAAATGACAGCAGATGACAGCAATTAGGGCAACTAAACCCTTCCCTATTCCTTATGTCCACAGCAGCCTACAGAGGCAGTCAGGTGACCAAATGGAGCTGAGTCAGTTCTGGGCCCCACTGTTCAAGAAAGATGAGTTACTCCTAGAGACAGTTCAGAGGAGAGCAACTAGGATGATTTGGGGACTGGAGCATCTCCCCTATGAGGAAAGGCTGAGGGAGTTGGGCTTGTTCAGCCTGAATAAAAGACTGAGAGGGGATCTAATTAACATGTACAAATATCTTAAGGGTGAATGACATGAGGACGGAGCCAGACTCTTCTCAGTGGTGCCCAGCATCAGGACAAGGGGCAATGGGCACAAACTGAAACATAAGAGGTTTTAGATTAATATGAGTAAAAACTTTCCTTTGAGGGTGACAGAGCCCAGGAACAGGCTGTCCAGGAGGGCTGTGGAGTCTCCTTCTCTGGAGATATTCAAAGCCTGCCTGGACGAAGTCCTGTGTATCATGCTCTGCTTGACCAGGAGGTCTGTACTGGATGATCTCCCGATTGCCCTTCCAACCCTTGACATTCTGTGATTCTGTGATTCTGAGAGTCCCTCTCTTCCTCTTCTCCATTAGCTCTGTTTCCCAGATCTCCATCGACTGTGATGGCAGTTATCTCATGGACAACCCCAGAATGCCTAATCTAATCCTGGGTAGCTTCTCAATGGTCACAGACAGGCCTGTAGAGCTCCATGAGATGCCGGTGCTCTCCAGAACCATTGCATGTGGCTGGCAGAGACTGCCATTCCTGCTCAGAGGCAGACACCCCAGGCAGCGCTGCAGGCACTTCCAATGCCTTTGCGCAAGCCCAGAGGATATCTCAGAGAGATTTGGTTTCTGTAGGCCAGCGACTGAGTCCCACCACTGCAGTGAGGCCAGTGATGACCCAAGTTCATCCAGCTGTCGGAGAGCTGTTCATGCATAGGAAGCCCATCCCACTCGGGCGCTTCGGGGAGAGACTAAAGATGAGGCTCTGGTGCCTAAAACCGCTGAGCAGGTGACACAGAGTGAGTGGGACAGTAGGGGGCATGAAGAGAACGAGGATCTGTGTGTGTTCCCAGTCCACCCTCCCGGATGCCCGTGGGACGCTCTGAATGTGGCGAATGTGGATCTTGACTGGGTTCCAGGGAAGCCGATCCATCGCGTAGGACCTGAAGAGCCTGTGGCGCCAAAGGAAGAGCCTGTTGCCCCGATGCCCACGCGGCTGCCGTCTGCCCCGCCAGCGTATTTGAGTGCCTCGGAGCAGGCGGCTGTAGGACCCTGTGCTTCCATGCCGACTCCGCCTCCTTTGCCGCCCGAGGAGAGCGGCTCTTCATTTGTGTCAGCGGGCGGGCCAGGGGGGCGGGGGGGCGAGTCGGGGGGAGCGGGTGCGGGTGCAGAGGAAATGCGACAGTTGTTGGACAAATTACGGAGCTTAGTGATGGGGGCAGAGGCGGCCATTGAGACCGTGCTGGGGGCTGCGCAACAGGCGCGAGAGGGTCCGATGGGAGGGGGAGCTGCCCCGCCAGGCACGAATTGGTGGTTGGTGGCTCAGAAATGTCTGCTGGATGGGGTAAACTGGCAACAGATTCCAATTGCTATGCCGATTCGGGCGGCCCCGGGCGGGGGAGTGGAATGGATGCCCTTAGATCACCACTTAGTTAAGGATTTGCAGAAGGCAGTTTCTGAGGAGGGATTGCAAGGTCCCCAGTCGCAGATGCTGCTTGACTGTATTTTTGTAACTCCTTTACCCCCTTACGATTTGAAGTAGTTAGCTCGAGCGTGCCTCCCTCCTCCTCTGCTAGCTCTGTGGTATGAAGCAATGAGGTGGGAGGCGGAAGCTATGGTAATCGAGAGCGCAGGAAACCCGAATCATCCTCTTGCTGGTGTGCAGGTAGATCAGCTGCTGGGGGAAGGGCAGTGGGTGGCACCCCAGCAGCAGGCAACCTTACGGGGACGAATAATTAGTGCTGCTAGCCAATGTGCAGCAAGGGCTTTTCTGAGTGTTTCTAAATATGATCGGCCTCTGCAGCCCTGGGTCAAGATTACTCAGGGCATTGATGAATCTTTCACTGCCTTGTTGGCTTGGTTACAAAAAGCCGTTGAGTCAACAAGTATGCCAGATGTGGCTAAGCAGGCGCTGGTATGTGAGTGTGTGCGTGCGCAAGCCAACCCACAGTGCAAGCAGATTCTGGCCACGCTCCCGTCAGATGCCTCCCTTCCAGCTATGATAAGGCATGTCTTAGAGCGAGAGACTGCCCACGCTCAGCAGCCTTCAGTAGCAGCACTACAGAAGGCAATACAGCCTCATTGTCATGGCTGTGGTCAGATAGGGCATTTGAAGAGGGGTTGCCCTCAAGTTTCTGCTGGAATGCCCTCGAGACGTTGTGATGGGGTGCAGTGTTGGAGATGTGGGAGGATAGGGCACTTAGCGCGGGGCTGTACTATGCCAGGAAACGGGCGGCGCGGTCAGGGAGCCCGGCGGATCGGACCGCGCAAGGACCAATGGTCGGGCCCACCACGCGTTCAGACGACGCTGGAGGGGAGATTGGAGGAGGAGAAGGTGATAACAGAGATGGGGAAAATCCCACAGCAGGGAGGGGTGCTGCAGTGGCTCCCTCCGTCAACCTATTAATGAGATTGCAAAAGTGCCCCGAACTCTTGATATCAGTGGGGCCATTGGGGCCTGGGGAGGGCCCTAAGGAATTTAAATGTGTAGCGCTTATAGATAGTGGGGCTGATGTCACAGTGATTCCGACACATGAGTGGCCCCCCGAGTGGCCGCTCCAGGATTCAGGGCCAGTGCTGGGAGTGGGGGGGCGCAGTGTTCCGCGCTGAGTGCGCAGGCAGTTCAAGTCCAGCACCACGAATCGAAGCAGAAGAGTCTATCCACACGAGTTCAACCATATGTGATGCAAGTTCCATTTGCAGTCTTGGGGAGGGATGCTTTGGCACAAATGGGAATTGTTTTCCAGTCGCTTTTTTAATAGGGGCTGCTGCTGAGAGATTGGTAATTTCTGTGAAATGGAAGACAGACAAGCCGGTATGGGTGGAGCAGTGGCCCCTCAGTTTGGAAAAGTTGGAGGCTATTAATGGAATTGTACAGAGAGAATTAGAAACTGGGCATCTTGTACCATCCACAAGCCCCTGGAACACCCCTGTATTTTGTATTCGGAAAAGATCAGGTCAGTGGCAGATGTTGCATGACCTACGAGCCATTAATGCAGTGTTAGAGGATATGGGGCCTTTGCAACCAGGATTGCCATCACCTAGCATGATTCCAAGAGAGTGGCCTTTAGTAGTTATAGATATTAAGGACTGCTTTTTTGCTATTCCGTTAGCACCAGAAGATAGTGAACACTTTGCCTTTACGCTACCTGCAATTAACTTTTGTGCTCCATCTAAGCGATACCGGTGGACCGTGTTGCCGCAAGGAATGAAAAACTCGCCCACCATCTGCCAGATGGTGGTGGTGCGCGCGATAGCACCAGTACGGCAAAGGTACCCTGATAGTTACATTATCCATTACATGGATGACATTCTATTGGCACACCCTGACCAGAATTGTTTGGAGCGAATATTCCGGGAGGTTCAGTGCTCTTTAGCATGGCATCGGCTGTATACTGCGGAACAGAAGATCAAGTGGGATTGCCCTGCAGACTATTTGGGTACACAGGTGGAGTTGACCAAGGTGCGGCCGCAGAAGTTGCAGATTAAGAGCTCTGTGGCCACACTCAACCAGGTGCAGCAGTTAGTTGGCTCATTACGGTGTCTCAGGATGAAATGGAGATGTTCTACCCCTTATTACAAGGAAAGCCGGAATTGCAAGCCCCTAGAAAGATCACGAGGGAACAACAGGAAAAAGTAAGGGAAATCATGGCCCGAGCTCAGACTTGGGGTTTAGATCGTTTCTGTCCCGGAGCTCCTCTGATCGGAGCCATCATTATGGTCAAGGCGGGAGCTCAAGGGTTCATAGGCCAGAAAAGAGAAAGGATTCTGGTGCTGCGATGGATCTATCAGGGTCATCAAAAGGTAGCTACTCCACGATGGTCAGTTTCCCTTGCATCCATGATTTACCGACTTCGTCTTGCGGCGATACAACTCACTGGGGGTGAATTATCAGAAATTTACTTGCCTATTTCCATTAATCATTTTGAGAAATTTATGCAGTGTGATTGGGATCTCCAAGCTGCCATCGCGTTATTCCCTGGGCAATTGAAGGGTCCTTTGCATCACCCAGTATTACAATTGCTTGATAATGTCGAGTGTGTACCTAGC
>JAKFQP010001134.1:2567-14954 GCA_023375905.1 Nycticorax nycticorax | reverse complement strand
ATTCCACCTGTTTCTAACAATTTTCATCAGGACGAAGGGGAGGTAGAACACAGGAGTTGTTTTGATTTTAGCCAAAGGCGGCCAAGGGACAGATCCCACGTTAGTGAAGGCACAAAGGAAAGCAAAACCTTGATGTGGAGTAGAGTGACACAACACCTTTGACTGCATTTCCAGTCCCTGAAATCCTAACTGTGCAGCAGGGAGCCTGGAAGATCTGAGCTCCCTGCATCAACCCTGCTTTTCAGCATGTAAAATGAAACTAACCTCATCATAAAGTTGGGTTTGATTCTACTCACAGCCTTGCATGGGTCAGGGGAATGGCCAGGACACTTAAAGAGGAATCACACTTGTCTGGACAAAAGCTTGGGAGTTCCCAGGAATCTCTGGTGGAATGGCATACTGATTCCTGAGTTCAAGAAGCTGGGCAACTGCCTTTCCTGTAATAGTGGCCTCCCACTGAAGGGTGGGGACCTCACCACCCCCAGGGTCAAGGTGGCTGTGGCTTTGTGGAGCTGAAATGAGAAAACCTCCAAACATGGAAATCAAAGATCCTCTCTGGATGTCCTGCTGCAGGCAGCACCACCCACCTTTTCAGTTCTTTCTAAGGCCCAGTGTGAAGATCCTGGGAGGAAGTTCACAGCTGTTGTCTCTGCCATGCCATCTGTGACTGCAGAAGAGTTTGGCTCCACCAAACTTTGTGATGCTTTGTGATGCTCACCAAGCTTTGTGATGCTGTGCTTCTCCCTTACCCGACCCCCCGCCACCAAACTTTATCTCCCATAACCCTGCTCAGGCAATAACCACCAGTGGTGGTCATAATGGATGTGCCCAGTCATGATGGCTGTATTCGCCTCAAACTGGATTCAGGAAACATAACAAGAAAATAGCCAGGAGCTATTGTGTAATGTGCCCACCTAAGCACAGCGAAGGAACTAAAATCTGTGGTCAGTATGAAAATGAGCCAATCATCTTACCCCCATCAATAGTGAGCAGCCCAAGAGCCCTCTGAGCTCTCTTGCATGGCAGTGGGCTGCGCGCCAGGATCTCCCCGTGAGCAGGGACGCCTCTCAAGGTCAGTCCTCAGGGTTGAGAGATTCCTTGCTGCAACAGATCCTTGGTAAGTGGCTAACAGCATGCTAACTCTGAAACCTTGGCTAAGTGATAGCAAGGATTGATTGTGCATACCTAGTCCTTTAGACATAAACCATTGACCAAGTCTGGGATTAGGACTGGGTCCAGCCTCACCCAGACTCCTCTCTGAGGAAGCAGTTTAGAAAGTGAGGGGATCTGTTCTGAACCTCATGACTCAACGGGAGGGTCTCCCTGACAGTTTTGTCTGACCCTGTCCTCTGTGCAGTAAATAACCAAGTGTACCTTGCCATCGAATCTTATTAACTATTGTCGCATTTGCCACTGAACTTTAACTCACTGTTTTACACCAAAAAAATATAGTTTTTTGCCTCCCTCTCACTCCATCCACGACACCTCATTGGTTCACTCATCAGCTGTGTCAGGAAGTTTTCTTTGACGCACTCCAGGAACCTCCTAGACTGTTTCCTCTCTGTTGTATTGTACATCCAGCAGACACCTGGGAAGTTGAAGTTCAAGTTCTCCATGACAACAAGGGCTAGTGATCGTGAAACATCTCCCAGTTGCTAGTAGAATATGTATATATTATATATAAAGAAAGTTAATACCCTTTCATACTCTAAAGACTGACTGGCATAGTAGTTAGGGAGGCAAATTTTCATAACCTCGTTCCAGGGGATGTCTGTGGCCACGTGGATTCTGCAGTTTTGGTCTCATTCTGGCAGGTCTGGGGGATCAGCATTGGGGTTAGCTCTGTATGATTGCTGAGTCACATCGCAGTATTGAAAGAGATTAGCTTTATTTGCTAGGTTTTTTTGAACCATTCTCATGTTGGCACCATGTTCACTGTTAATCCCTGTTACACGTTCTTTCACAAATCATCAGAGAATGGTCATTTTTCTAGTTAATGTCGGCACTCTCTTCCCCATAGCCCTTAATTTGCAGTGAGCCAGACTTAGGCTTTACCAGGACAATTTTCTGAGAATTTAGGGGAATGTTGTAGTTATCCCTCCTATAGGTTTCCCACTGTAGCCCCAATGTCTCTTTTCATCATTTAAAGAATTGCAAAACAAAATGCTGGAATCCAAGATAAGCATGGACCTCCCAATTCCCCATTGTATTCTCCAAGAGTAGACACACACCCTCCCCCCTACACCAGTGTGTAGGAGCCATACATTGGCCCACCACCAGCCCCTGAGCTTACACACTACTCCCAGGTGAAATTGGCAGGTTAAATCCTAGGTGAGCACGTACCTCCCGATTTCCCAATGTATTCCTTAACCTTAGTAACACACCATGTCCCCTACACTTGTCTGTTGGGTTCACATATTGGTTCAACACCCCTCCCACCATACACACATGCACATCATTCCCAGTCCTCCATTTCTCTTTGTATTCCAGCACAGATATGCACATCCTCCTTCTTTTTCTGTCTCAAAATGAAATTCAACCTATTTCACTTCAGCACGACCCTTCCCCCTCCTGTTATTTCAGGTCTTCTGCCTGCCTTTAGCACACAGACTGCTCTACACACACCATTTTCTCCCTGTGCTTCCATGTGTTTCACAAACCCTTCACCTGATCGAGAGGATGAATTGGCCCAAGGGATTCCCAACCAGCATCCAAGATGGTGCCTCAGTGCTGTCCTGTCTCTAAGAACTGCTCCATTAGAGCTTGCAGTTACCTACATGTATCTTGCACCACCTCTGGCACCTCAAAACTCACCAGGAGTTTGCCTGTGAACACCTCACTCCCGGGCTCCATCTCCAGTAATTGCCATGGGAGCTCAGACAAGGAGCTCACATGCAGCTGCCCATTTTGTGCCCAGCTGAACAGCTGATGGAAGAAGAATCCCACCAGCTGTGGGTCTGTGGCAGTCATGGGAGGGACCTGAGTCCCCTTCCAGCCCCAGGGCTACAAATCTACAAATGAGATGCCTCATTGACTCAGCTGAATGCCTTCTTACAGCAGGAGGGATGGAAGAGATTAAACCCTGTCCCTGTCCGTGTGTCCTGCCTAATGATGGCACAAGAAAATATGATTCTTAAGCCTCATTGTTTTTCTGCGACATGAAATGACAGTGCTGGAAAGAAGTGTCTCTCCCCAGCAGAGAGAAGGAACATCAGTGATAGCTTCATGCTGTTTCACAGCAGGTTCCCCTGCAGCCCCAGGGACACCCAGAGGGAGCCCAGAGGGGGCAGAGCAAGTGCTCCCTTGGGCTGGTCCTCTGCTGCTGAGCTGGGCTGGGCTCCTGGGAGGGAGGGAGCTCCTGGCAAGTGGGCAGCGCTGCCGAGAGACAGCTCTGCCCAGGAGCAGCTCCTCTGCAAAGGGCAGCAGGGCTGAGGGCACTGCCTGCAGGCACCGAGGGGAGAGGAGAGAAGTGAGAGAGCTGTTGCAGGCTCTGTGGGTTGGGAGGATGCTGAGAGCTCACTGTTGGAGAAATCTTCACAGCCCTTAGCACAGTAAGTCTCTGGCTGCAGGGCAATGCACATGAGTGTCCTGGAGGAGTCTCCTAGACCGGGTGCATCTTGCTGCAGATAGGATCTTGCAGGATGGCACTCAAGGTTTCTTTATTGTGAAGAAGGACATGATCCAAAATAGGGATACTCTGCTACACTGCGAAGGACAGGGCATGACGGCTGCTTTCTCCCAGGGATGGCTGCAGTTTGTGAAGCCGTCTGTGCAGGCAGGGGTGCCCAGGGCTGTCCTTCAGAGCAGGGTCCTGGCACTGCAGGGGGCTGAGCAATGGGGCAGGGAAGCTGCCGCCTGCCAGGGTCAGCACTCATCCTGCCCAGGGAGCTCCTCACGGTGCTGTGGGGAGAAGCTGTGGGTGGAAGGAGTGATGCCCTGAAGGACGGGGCAGGGTCCTCCTGCTGTCAAGAGTGTGCTCCGTGGGTCAGGGCTCCTCACGGCTGCAGATCACCCCCAGGGTATTTCCAAGGGCATTTTTCAAGGGAAAGGTCAAGGTGACCGTTACTTGAAAGTGAAAAAGTCTGAGCCTTGAGTTTTCTACTCTTGGTTGGCTGCATGATGAATGACAAATTGAAAATCATCTTTCAGATTTGGTTAGGGGTCTGAGACTCTTCAGCTGTTCTGCTGAGAGGTGTAAAGGTTCCGGAGAAGCGTCATAAACCTCAGCTTCCCTCTGCTTCAGCTTACAGAGAGCCCCAGCATCACTTCTGTACTCTCTCCATGATCTTGCATCCCTTTGCAGAGAATCCCGTTGATGCTCCTTGTTTCCTTCCCCTCATGTCTATGCTTCCCTGTTCTTCTCCTCAGCTGGCAGGGGAGTGGGGTTTCAGCTGCCGCTCAGATACTGACCCTGTGGGTCCTGTCATGCAGATCTGCACTTAGTAAGTGAATTCCCTTTTCTCCACTCTTCCCTGTTTCTCTTGGGGAAAATATACGAAGTGAACATGCTCCAGGTCAAGGAGGTGCAAGCACAAAAGAAGCCAGGAAAAAGGCTGATGGACAGACCACCTCCCCTTACTGGGCACTAGGTGTAACCAATCCTTCTGCTTCTCCCCAGGTACACTCTGAGTGCAGTAAAAATGCTGAGTAGTTTTTTTCCGAAAGAACACTCCCCTCATCTGGCCTAACCTGTGAGTAGGAAAGCTTAATGCTCACCCAGATTAACTATAGGGCAGGGCTGTCTCCTCTGGAGCCCACAGCAGTGACCCTGCCCCTCTTGAACACTCAACAAGCAAAGGAGCTCTAGAAAGAACCGGAAAGAAAGTACTCCCAAAGCATAAGATGATTGGAGCATTTCTGTGAGAAACATTAAGTTTACTTTCATGATATTTGTCCTAAGCTGTCAGCGACCTCTCTTCCTTGGTCAGGTCCCCATGCCTAGAGAGAGAAAATGTCCAACAGCAGCTCCATCACCCACTTCCAACTCCTGGCATTTGGAGACACAAAGGAGTTGCAGCTCGTGCACTTCTGGCTCTTCCTGGGCATCTACCTGGCTGCCCTCCTGGGAAACGGCCTCATCATCACTGCCATAGCCTGCGACCACCGCCTCCACACTCCCATGTACTTCTTCCTCCTCAACCTCTCCCTCCTCGACCTGGGATCCATCTCAACTACTCTTCCCAAATCCATGGCCAGCTCCCTGTTGGATACCAGGGACATCTCTTACTCAGGATGTGCTGCTCAAATCTTCTGGTTTCTCTTTTTAGTTGTAGCAGAGTTTTCTCTCCTCACTATCATGTCCTATGACCGCTACGTGGCCATCTGCAAACCCCTGCACTACGGGACCCTCCTGGGCAGCAGAGCTTGTGTCCACATGGCAGCAGCTGCCTGGGGCAGTGGCTTTCTCTATGCTGTGCTGCACACGGCCAATACATTTTCACTCCCCCTCTGCAAGGGCAATGCTGTGGGCCAGTTCTTCTGTGAAATCCCTCAGATCCTCAAGCTCTCCTGCTCAGATGCCTACCTCAGGGAGGTTTGGGTTCTTTTGGTCAGTGTATGTTTAGCATTTGCTTGCTTTGTTTTCATTGTGCTGTCCTATGTGCAGATCTTCAGGGCCGTGCTGAGGATCCCCACACAGCAGGGACGGCACAAAGCCTTTTCCACCTGCCTCCCTCACCTGGCCGTGGTCTCCCTGTTTGTCAGCACTGCCATATTTGCCTATCTGAAGCCCCCCTCCATCTCCTCCCCATCCCTGGATCTGGTGATGGCAGTGCTGTACTCAGTTCTGCCTCCAATAGTGAATCCCCTCATCTACAGCATGAGGAACCAGGAGCTCAAAGATGCCCTAAAGAAACTTTTCAGGCATTTTTCAGCAGCCAGAGGCTGTGTACCTTCCTCTGCAAATGACTCCCAGTGTACATCATGACAGTCCAAGCCTTTCTTTCCTTATTTTTTTCTTTTTTGTTTTATTTTTCCACTTGTGATAATGTTGTCTTCAAGGCAATGTTATTTTTCATTCCTTCCTTCTTCAGTGTCCACCCATCTTGTGTGACCAAGAGCGTTTGTGTAAATAAGGGGTGTATTTAAGCAAAATAAATGAACCATCAACAAATTATTTTTGTGAGATCCATCCTCACCGGGGCGGGAATGAATGGGAAATGAAAACATCTTTGTGGCTGTACCAGCTCGGGGCAGGTTGCACTGTCTCTGTGACAGCAGGAGCAGCCAGGGGAGCCCCAGGGCTGGGGTCTTGTCCTGACCTGGGGAGAGGGGATGGTGTGGAGGGGCTGCAGATATCTCAGGACCTCCTGGAGAGGAGAGAAGGGGACATGGGTTGCCACTGACCTTTTTTGCCTTGCCAATGCAGGGGCTACCTGAAAGGGAAGGAGCCTGTGCTTTCTGTCTCCTGCTCTTGTTTGTCTCGGTGGGGAATTGGAGATGAAAATTCAACTCTGGGTTCTGGAGGAGACAAACTCCAAATTTTTTTTTCCACTTAGAGGTGAATACATTTGGTGTATCACAAATGATTACCTCACAGCTTGCAGACAGCCCCAGCATCACTTTTTCAGCCTGATCAGAGTTGAGCTGATGACCCCATCATAGCCTGTGCACACAGAGATCCCCCTGGGCAGTGCCCTGCTGCTGGGAGGTGTCTGCAGGGCAGAGCTGAGCACACAGCAGGTGGGATGGGGTCTGTGAGCACTGGCAGGGAGGAGGCATGGGGACAGGGAAAGAACTCCTGGCAGGGACATCTCCAGGTAGTAGAGACATGGGCAGGAGCTGAGGCAGAACTTCTACCAGAAGCACCATGGGAGTGGAATTTGGGCACCTCCCTGCCATCCCTTGCGGGGCAGATGCCTTTCCCAGAGCAGCCCCTGTTCTCCTCTTCCTCCCGGTAGAGTTTCTGCCCTCAAGGCTGTAGGCTCTTTGGTTGAGCAACCTCCTCAGCAGCTAAATCCTAAGAAGGAGAAAGTCCCAAGTGCCATTTGTCTGTCCCTGCCCTCCCTCAGCAGGTGCATTGGGCCATTTCTCCATCTTTCCCTCCTCTCCATGCTGCCTTTGTTCTGCCCCTCACACTCTCTGGAAGCAAGGCAGGTTCAGGTGCAGCTCACACACCAACGCTGCAGGGCTTGCCACACAGTTGTGTCCAGGGGAGCAAAGTTCATCAGCCTGTCTGAACCTGTGGGTCTCTGGACAGTGCAGTGTGTGGGGCTGAGGAGTGAGCTCTCTCTGCTCATGACACCACAGTCTATAGGACATCCAGGAGTTTCCCTGGGCTTCTCCTGCTGGAAGATGCTGAGCAGTTCTTCCTTACAAGGGGACAACACAGGAGGTAAACAGGGGATTTCAGAAGCTGTCACTCCCTTTCCCAGGGGCCCACTACTGTAGATCAGGGATGACTCCTTGGGAGCTTATGGTCAGAACCCTGCTCCTAATGGCACATGTGGCCAGCAGAAATCAGAGCACCAGCCAGGGAGATGAATGAAGATCCTGAAAGGAAGGGGAGAGACAATATGAGTTTGGGGTGGTGTTTGGGGGTCAGGGAATGGAAAGAGATTATCTCAGAGCAGTCCTGACCTGTGAGCATGTTTTCATCTTTTGCCAGGAAAAGAACAGGCCCTACAGTGCTGCAGAGTCCCCTGGGACAGCAAAGCGCTCTCCTGCCAGGGCTGCACAGCCCAGGCCTGTTTCTCCCTGGCCTTGGGGAGTTCAGATTTTGCTCTCTTTGTGGGACCCTCATCCATCATGGTGTTGTCACTGGCCATCCAGTCCAGCATGCCTCTGCTGTCAAGCAGAGCTTTTCCACACAAGGGATCCAACCGCTTGGTACCAGGTTCCCATGTGACCAGTCTGTCCTTGACCCTGGTGACACAACTGAGGCACTGCAGCCAAAATATTCATCAAAGCCCACAGCCTAGGGCACAGACTGCAGGATCCAAGACCACAAATGTCCCCCCTTCCTCCATCTTTCCTTGAGGATTTCCCTGACATCATATGGAATGGGAATCTTGCTTTGGTCAGCTGGAGTCAGCTCTCCCAGCTCTGTCCCTGCCAACATCTTCTGTCCATTTGAAATGGACCCCGAGTGTGAGAAAGGGAAAGCCTCCATGCTCTGCAAGGACTGCTCAGCAGTAGCCAAGGCACTGGTGTGTTATCAGTGCTGGTTTAGTAACAAATCCAAAGCAGAGCACCATATGGTCTGCTATGAAGAGAATTAACTCCACCCCAGCCAGACCCAGGACACAGTTACAGGTCATACAGTCAGGGTGAGCAATGAACCATGTCTGTTTTAAATAACCTGAGGACACCTGTGGATTGCAGAACCTGGCTTTTATGGGGGAGTCAGTCTCCCTGGTATTCACCACTCAAGTAAGACAGCAGGATGCAAGCAGTCCAGCAGGTTCCTTGTGGTGTGCCTGGAAACAATTCCAAAATGGGCCACATGGTCCAATGCTCTTCTGGACCTGGTAGTCCCAAAAGAGGAATTGCTGGTCATGGATGTGAAGAGCAGTGTCAGCCTTGGCTTTAGTGACCATGCAATTGTGGTCTTGCAGATCCCAGGGATGTGGGGAAGAAGAGTAGCAGAGCACAGACCACCAGACATCAGGGAATGAGAACTTGACCTATTGAGGGCACTGGCAGTGGGAAAGCATGGGGGCAGTGTCAGGGCACTGAAAGCATCCATAGGCCCCTGTGTACCTGAGCAGCACCACCTGGGACCTCCTCCCATATCTCTGTCTATGGACCCAGGAGACCATTGAAGTAAGGCTCAAGTTTCAGCCCCAGCGTGATCTATGCTGTAGGTGTACGAGTCTCCAGACACAGACATAGACACCACCTTGCCTATCCACGGATCTTGTTCATTCAGAATTGCAGGCACACTTCCCATCTTGATTCTTTGTGGGGTGTACAATGGAATGACAGCATGGCCCTCCAGATGCCAGACCCCAGCTGATTTGCAGAGGCCTAGGGCCTTTCTGCTGCCTTCTTCTTGGTCAGGTTCTGGGGGTAGAGAAAGGTGAGGTTTCTGGGTGCCAATGACCAAGAGGGGGAGCAGAGCCATCACATGTGAAATGATCTAAAGGCAATGCTAGTTCAAAAGTGTTGTCTTAAGGTCCTTTCTTGGAGGCCTTAAATCTTCCACAGGAACCTCTGAGTTTGCTCCAGCTGCCTCTATTTTGGTAATTAACTTGACAGAACCAAAGTCAGTGTGTTTGAATTCTGTTTACAGCATAAAGCATCAGAGAAATGGGGTTTACCCTTTCCATTGTTCTCTTTTCTCCTCCCCTTACTCTTATTTCATTCACATTCCTGTCACCCAGCCAGTTGCTGCTTTGACATCAGGCAGTTAGAAGTTTGCCTGTCTTTCAGCAGTCTAATTGTCTCCTCAGACAACTCTTTAATGTTGTTTCCATTTATCTTTGTTTATCCACCTGCCTAAAATATCTCTCCCAAGCTTCTCCCTTGTCGGAAGGCAACCTCATTAGAGGCAGCCTGTACTGAGCATGTGCTTGCAGAGTGAGTTCTGTTTATGGAACTTGGTCATGCTTGGCTTTTTCTTTGCTTGCCAATAGGAAAACATCTCCCAGTGCCTGTGTGCATTGAGTTCTCTAAGGAGAGCAGGGGGAGATGGTGCAAAGGAGCTGTCACCTGCAGCTGCAGGCTTCAGTGGAGAAGTCTGATGTCAGGAAGAGTGATGGAAGTGCCAGGGGGCCGTTGAGAGCAATGGTGGGGTTGGGGAGGTGCAGAGGAAGGTTGTCCCTACAGTGTCAGACCTCCAGGGACTGCTTCTCCTACCTCTCCAGACCTCCTGAGAAGACCTCCTGAGGGATCCTGATCACTTGCAGAATGCTGCTATCCCCTCTTCTCTAGATGGAAAAGTAATAAAATATACCCTTTAAAATCAAATATCATTTTGAGGAGGTGCACTTTGAAATCTTCATCTTTAACTGCACTGTAAAAGCTCTCCAAGGAGCTGGACAAGTCCTGAAGACTTGAAGACAATTAAAGGATGAGAAAGAGATTGTTAGGGCTTTTTGTGTTTTCAAGAGCGCATGGTGTCTCTGGCGCTGAGTCCATGAAGCTCAGATGCAGAGAGAGGAGATGGAAGAAACCTCTGAGGAAGTCCAAGTCAGGAGCAAAACTCAAAGTGCCTTGAAGCATTAATGGGCCTCAGCGAGGGCCATTACTGACAGAGCCTCCCCAGGGACTCGCTAGAGCAGCTCACTGGAGGCCAGGATTGCAGACAGGCAAAGGCCCTGTGCAAGTGGCTGTAATGCTGTCAGATCCTTGGTTGGTTTTAGGCAACCCTGAGAAGTCAGATCCTGTCCCTCCTGTGTGGCTCAGGGCTCTTTCTGGGGGTGTGAGGGTGAGCAATGCCAAGTGTAGGAAAACTGTACAGCCCATCCTGGTTTGGTCAAGGAGGGCATAGGAGAAAACAAAGTCCAGCACCCCAAAATACAGTTTCTCCTGGTAGGCCACAGTGGCAGATGCAACTGCCCTAGCCAAGGGGACAAAGACCTTGGCCTTGTGTGGCCTTTCAGCCTAGACAGAGGCTTTGGCTATCTTGACTGCAGGCTTTCCCACACTGTCCCATGACTGCAGCTCTTTCCCTTCAGGCCGTAGGCACCCATCTTGCTTTATAATCAGCTCTCACCCTGAAATTTCTAGAACTTCCCTGGTATCTCTCCAGCTGTTTCTGGTTCTTCCTTGAAACACAAAGCCATGGTCTGATCCAGACTCCCTCTGGGTGTCCTCTTGCACCACAAGGATACCTTCTGAATGAGACTTCTTGTTCATCACCTCATGTCTAAACCTTCCAAGCTGCACTTAGAGGAGTTTTCACTCTCTTCCCACTACCAAGAACAGATCCAACATCTCTGAAACCACCTTCAAGCAGTTGTCAGGTGCCACTGTGGAGTCCAGATATTTCACTTCATCTAGCTAAAGAACCCCAGGTCAATCAGCTTCTCCACACAGGCCTTAAACCCCATCCTGGCACATGTCCTGTAGAACCTCTCCAGTTCCTCCCCATTCCTTCAGGCTGGGGAGCCGTCCATGAAGATACACCAGACCAGATGTGGCCACACCACTGCTTAGTCAAGAGGGATGATAACTCCCTTGCCTGGCTGGCCATGCTCCCCCTCATGCAGCTCAGTGCGCAGCTGCCCTTATTCTTGATGAACATGCACCACTGGCTCATAGGGAATTCCTCTTCATGACCAGGCTCTTTTCCTCAGGGTCACTCCTGACCTGTTCAAGTCTCAGCCTGACCTAATTTTTGTGGTTATTCTACTCCCAATACAGGATTGGCCGCTTCTCCTTGTAAAACTTCATGAGGTTTCTACTGACAGGATCCCATACTTTTTCAAGGTCCTCCTGGAGTGAAGCTCTGTTTGGACAGCTGTTCATGTTTGTCTACAGGTGGCTCACCCTGACATGTATTGTCTCTGACAAGAGAATAGCATCTGGAATGACAGGATGCTACTAATAATAGAAGGAGATATTAGATTAATGGATTTGCTGACCAAGGAAGGAATTCCCATGGTGAGAAGCTCAGAAGCACCAAATGAGGGAACAGAGGAAACCAAATGATGGCCAGGGAGGAAAGGGTAAAGAGAGCTGGGCTGTTGGCATGGGAGGTACCAGGATGGGTAGGGGGAAGAAATTGTGAATGCGCAAAAAATGAAAAAGTAAAGAAAAGTTGAAAACTAGAAAATAAGCAGCCCTGCATCTGAGCAGCAATGCCTGCAATCATAGAATCATAGAATAATTTGGTTTTAAAATACCTTTAGGATCATTGAGCCCAACTGTACCTGTGAAAATAAAGTCAAGGCTTTCTATGATGGTGTGACAACAACAGTGGACAAGGGAAAACCAATGGATGTCATCTCTCTGGACTTCTGCAAGGCCTTTGACACGGTCACCCACAACATCCTTCTCTCTAAATTGGAGAGCTATGGATTGGATGGGTGGACTGTTCGGTGGATAAGGAACTGGCTGGATGGTCACATCCAGAGTGTAGTGGTCAATGGCTCGATGTCCGGATGGAGACCGGTGACGAGTGGTGTCCCTCAGGGGTCCCTACTGGGACCGGTCCTGTTTAGTATTTTCATCAATGACTTGGACAGCGAGATCGAGTGCACCCTCAGCAAGTTTGCGGATGACACCAAGCTGAGTGGTGCGGCTGACACACCAGAAGGACGGGATGTCATCCAGAGAGACCTGGACAGGCTGGAGAGGTGGGGTCATGTGTGAACCTCATGAGGTTCAACAAGGCCAAGTGCAAGGTCCTGCACCTGGGTCGGAGTAACCCCCAGTATCAATACAGGCTGGGGAAAGAAAGGATGGAGAGCAGCCCTGCCGAGAGGGACTTGGGGGTGCTGG